>PVKM010050676.1:0-10657 GCA_004027735.1 Carollia perspicillata
TAGAAATTCTCTACTGATGGCTTCAGGAGGAAGGGGAGATCACCTTGGATGGAGCACACCATCTTTGCATTGGTACCTGAATCCTTGTCTCTAATCCTGAAAACAGCTACGATGGTCTCAGCTGAGTTTTCAGCAACCGAGGTAAGGAGCGAGGACAGGAGCAGTTCCGGTGCGTTGTCGTTCACGTCTGTGACCTCAACCACCACGGTACATTTTCCAGAAAGCCCTCCGCCGTCCTGGGCCTGAATAGTTAATGTGTAATTTTGCATTTCCTCATAGTTTAATTCGCTTTTAAGATGAAGACTGCCAGATGTTGGATTGATGTGAAACGTTTTGAGAATTCTTTCGGTGGCATAAAAAAATGCATAAACGATTTCTCCATTACTCCCGGAGTCTAAATCTCTAGCGGACACGGCCGCAACCAGGGAGCCCACGGGGCTGTCCTCCGGCACCTGCGCCTTGTAGAGCGACTGCACAAACGTAGGGGCGTTGTCGTTTACGTCCAAGACCAGGATCCGAACCCGGGCAGTGCCGGAGCGGGGCGGAGAGCCGCCGTCCACGGCGGTGAGGGTTAAACTGAGCTCAGGCAGCTGCTCGCGGTCCAGCACTCGATCCAGGACTAGCTCGGGATAGAGATTCCCTTCCCCACGGTCGTGCACGTTAATGTGGAAATAGGTATTGGCGCTGATGGTGTAGTTTCTCAAGTCGTTGGTTCCGACATCCGGATCCTGTGCCCTTTCTAGGAGAAATGTCGCCCCTGGGGTGGTGCTTTCTAATATTTTCAAGGGAATCTCTCTCTCTAGAAACACTGGGGAGTGATCGTTGACGTCTCTGACCCATAACTCAGCACGGAAAATCTGAAAAGGCTTCTCCAGGAGCACCTGGAAAGGCAGCACGCAGGGCTCTGTGGGGCCGCACAGCTCCTCTCGGTCCAATTTCTCGCCTAGCAATAAGTCACCAGTAAGCGGGTCGAGTAGTAAGAATCCTGCGTTTTGGTCCGAAACGATTCTAGATCCCCGCGCCTCCAGTTCCCCCGCCCCCAACCTCAGGTCATTTGCCAGGCTGGCCAGAAAGGTGCCTATCTCGGTTTCCTCGGCCACAAAATACCGGAGCGGCTCCGCGCCGGCCCCAGACACTCCCAGAAACGCACAGAGAAGCAGGACTTGCCGTGTCCGCGCGGCGCGCTCCGCCGGGGCCTCCATGCCTCCTTCCATGGGCCTTCCAGGACCGCTGTCACCCGGCCCCGAGCAGCCTCCTGAGACGGCAGCGACCTAATTCTTAGAAATGAGCGTATAACTGCAATGCTTGTGGAGAGGGAGCCCCACTTTCCCGCAGCTCCTGTTCCCACGGCTTCCTTTCCCCTACCTTTCTGACTCGGCAGATTGCCTCTGAACCCTGGAATCTGCAACCTCCCTTCTGAGAGTCTTTCCCCCTCTCTTTAGGCAGCAGCGCCACCTGGCGTTTTGTGGTTGTTATTCCCGTTTTCAAGAAGTGAACAGAATGATGGTGGATTGAAGGAGCAGCCGCTGGCGTGGTTTTCTGTCTGTCCCCCAGGGTCTTTGATGTTCCGTTCCATCTTTCTCCTCAAACGGTCACAGGAATGCTAGTGAGTGCTTATATCGTCCTCCCCTCTTAAAATCTGAGTTCATAGAAAAAGAAATACGTTGTTTTCCTTAATCTAGGGGCATGAAATTAAACTCTGAATCCCCATCAGGAGTAAAACCTAAGAAAACCTCCTGCTTTTAAAACTGACAGCAAAGACTATGTAAGAAAATGAAGCCCTGGTCAAGAAGTCTACCTCTGTTTGGTAACTGCCTCACAATAATGAGTTCATGCTGCAGAGTAGAGGCCCTTTTCAGTTTCTTGGGAATTAAATGATCCTTCTGGTTTCAAGGTGTTCACTCTTTAACCGCGATATTTTCTGGAACACATTCTGTTCCCACTTTACGTAATAATGCAATTTAAATTATTGTTAGCATATCATTTCAGTGACCAGAATTTCCAAGCGTATGCAGTGAATACTCTTAAAATTAACAGCAGCCACTAGATCATTCCTAGCTTTGTGGAACTGCTCCTAGTATTTCCATTTCAGCTATGATGTTTGATCTTCATTTGGGGTAAAGGCTCCTTGTTTGGATCAAGGAAGTTTTCTCCTTTTTCTTTATCCTTTCATGTTTTAAAGTAATTTTGATGTGTTGAAATCAAACCCTTATTCTTTAGCTTTTTAAGTCTTGAGTTCTTGATATGAGGATAGTTAAAGATGGATTTGATGTGTCAACCTTGTTTTAGTATTTTTCTGGCCCATGTTGCTCTGTGTATGTACGTGTGTGTGTTTAACGTCTATGGTTTTTGTGTTAAACTATCCAGCCTTATAGAATGGGTTGGGAAGCTTTTCATCTATTTCTATACAACAGCAGAGCTTTCATGTTTACATCATCTGTTTCTTCATGCTTAATTACAACTTGCCTTTTAAATGGGTTGGGTTTGGTGGTTTTGCTTATGGTGAATCTGTGACTTTCATTTTACTTTGGTTGTTAATCTATACAGTGTTTTTTCTTTAAAAGTTATTTGTATTTTATTTTTAAAAACCATTCCTTTAAAAACCACTTAACAAAGTTATTATGTTTTCATTATATTATATAACCTTAGCTATATCTCTACACTTATTAGTAATAGTATTATACCTCCTTTTTATTCTTAGAAAGATTTCCAAGATCTGCTTTTAAAAATAACATTTAAAAATAATATATATCTTTGGTTCAAAATCAAATAATACTAAGAGGCTTATAATAAAATGCAATAATTTTCTGCTCATTTCCTCCTCAGTCTCCTAGTTTCTTTTATGTCTTCTGCCATTCATCTGTATTCTGCTCTATTTTGATTAATTCATTTTAGACTTTATCAGTTGACTCTTTATTACGTTAAATTCAGTTTTAGCTCTTGTACACTTCCAAGGATCTTAATACTTTCTATCACTCTCATGATCATTGAGAACATTGTTGTGTACTAATTACATTTTTCTCACTTTTTTCTTGGTTAATAATTGTTTTGCTTTTTAATGCACTTGGTTTTCTTTAGATAGATCCCTTATTTTTCCCACACATCCTATTGCCTCTCAGTACAATTTTCCACATGGCCATTCCGATGTCTCCTGAGGTATCAATTTCTCCTTAAATTAGGTGGGTGGTATCTAACTCTGTTGCACAGCTATCACTCTGGAACTTTCCTTTGTTGTCATTTTTGGAATTTCATTTGCCTTTCATTCTGGTTGGATCTTTTTTTCCTAGGGTTTTATTTCTTCTTTTTTGTTTACTCTGTGGCTTTAATAGATCACATCAGTCAGTAGTTTCATCCCATTGATATATATATATATATATATCAGGGGACTTGACGATGATATCCTTCGAAATGCCTGTCTCGTACAGCTCCAAACTCGCTTAGTCTATACTTGGGACACAGCCGTTATCCTGGGGCCACCCTTCCACGTCCTCTGGAGATTCACTTCACCTCTATTATGTTTTGGATCTTCTTTTTTCTATTTCTTCAGACTTCTTCTCTCTTAGATTACGCTATCATTGTAATGTCTTCATGTAGTTTCCAAATACAGGTGTATGAGAGTTCAATTATATTGTGACCTTGAGTGTATAAAATTATTTTTATTTTACCCTCAAACTTAACTGGAAGCTTGACTGATTATAGGGTTTTAGGTTGGAAATATTTTTTCAGTATTTAAAATATTTTGTCAATGAGCTCTCTAATCCAATGTGTTTGTTGAGAAGTTTAAAGTAAATCTTATTTTATATCTTCTGCATGTGAGCTGTATTTTTATTCCTTTTTGTAATATGTTGTCATTGTTCCAAGCATTTTAAAGTTAGCACTGGTGTCTTGGTTTGCACTTATTTTCACCCTTTGTATGGGACAATTTGTAAAGCCCTCCCACTAGGAAACGAATTTCCTCCAGCTCTTAGGAATTTTGCATGAATTACTTCACTGAATTTTTTCTTGCTCTTTTTTTGTAATTACTATAATTCAGATGTTGGACTTTTGATATAAACTTTAATTTTTCTATTTTTTTATTGTTTGCCATTTTTAATTATTTTTACAATATCATCTGGGGTATTTTCTTAACCCTATCTTCAAACCCTTCTATTGAAATTTTCCTTTATTATGTTCACACTTTCCAAAAACCCTCTTTCTTCACTTATTTCTTAGATGCAATAACTTCTTTTCTTACCTGATGCTATTAACAGGTGACTTTTTCCTTAAATCTTTAGTTGTTTGCTTTGCTTGTTCTCAATAAACCTTGATTTCCAAGATATGCATGTAAGCTTCACAATTTTTTCTATTCATTCTTTGGTTCTTAATTTAGATATCACCTTATTAAAAATTTACTATATCAGCTAGAATTACATTCTATATAATTTATATATCTATTTAATATCTATATAAATATAAATATTCTATATAATTTCAGCCAGAAACTATACACAAACCCATAACAGCAATGGCTTACACAAAATAGAATTTTACTTTTCTCTCATAAAAGAAGGCTGGCGGCTGAAATGCACTCCATGTTATCTGTGACCCCATCTTGTTCTATGTGGTTGCTCTACCGTCTTCAGGACATGGCCTTTACCTCATAGTCCAGACGGCTGTCTCATATCCAGCGACTACATTTCCATTAACACTAACGAGAGAAAGAAAAGACTGTGCCTTCCTTTTTAAAGACTACTTTCATGAAGTATTCCATGACAATAGTGCTTATATGTCTCTGTCTGTAACTAAGTTACAAGACCACTTCCAGCCACAACAGTGGGTTGTGAAATACAATCTATAGCCCACATATCCACCTGGGTGGCTAAAAAAGTAGAGGCCTGTTAGTAATGAATAAAGGGAGGAGACATATATTTGAGTAAAATTAGTAGCGTATATCATACCCACTCAGACTTCACCTGTAGCTCCCATTGCCCTTTAGAAACAGATAGGGTCAAATAAATTATCTGACTTAACTGGTTATTAGCAGAGCATATGCTTTTATTTCTTCATATTGGTGTGTGTTTTGTAGCCAAAATAATTTTTTACTGAAAGCTTAGCCCCCAGAGCAATAAAATAATGAATTCTTTTGCTGAGACAAGGCCATTTGAACCAATAATGCTTCCCTATAGTATATTTGTTTATTATTTTTAGAGAAGGGAAGGGAGGGAGAAAGGGAAGAAGCATCAATGTATGGTTGCCTCTCGAGCGCCCTCTACTTGGGACCTGACGCACAACCCAGGCATGCGCCCTGACTGGGAATTGAACAAGCAACCTTTGGTTCACAGGGTGACACTTAATCCACTGAGCCACACCTGCCTCTTCCCTTTGGTGTCTGTCATCTATTTCTCTTTCCTTTCATGAACTTTTAAAAATTCCAGGCCTGGAAAGATTAAAATGTGATTTTACAGACACCTTTGAATTACTGTTCTGGATGTACATTACGGTTTACCAATGAGATGCCTGCACGTGAGCATTAGAAGTCAGGCAAAGATGATAAAATAACAGAGTAAAATTCATCCATTATTTATTCAACACTCACTCATCTGTATTTACTTCCATACATATTTTTTTCTAGATGCAATGGAGAAAAGCCCTCTTGGTAAGGAGATTATAGTTTAGTGGAGAAAGGAGATCATTGGTTTGTCTGGGCAGAGTACCCAATGGGTGGAACACCGGGTTAAATGAATTCAAAGAAAAAATAGCCAAATATATCATTGAAACAATAGCAAAATTTAATCCTCATTAAAAATACATTAGGCAGAGCTTCTCATTTCTGAAACTGGTGGTATAAATAAGTCAGATGACCTTCCTGTGGATGACAATAAAAAATAATATACAAGACTTAAAAAAATAACTTTAAAAAGATCAAGAGCTAAAAACATAAAAAACAATGAAAATAGCCCAATTTGATAAAAGTATGTAATAGAGGGTAAACAGTGTGCTGGGACAACAAAATTTATTATGCCCTCAGAGCATTTGAAAATATTTTCCCTTGGGCTTTGATCTGAAGTTCTATGGGATTAAAGAAATACAAATCAAAACTCAGGGCCAACCAAAAGGGTGGCATATTATAGAAAGACCCTTCCAATTGTAAGGGGCCCTACAGGAATATATCCACAATATAACACCAACAAATCTAAACCTGACCCCTCCCTCTAACTCCAGGGAATTATATAGAAAAATCCCTGGTGTTAAGTACAGCAGAAGAAAAACTAAAGAAACCATGCCTGGTAAATTGTACCTACTGATTGGTCCTCATGAATGTTTGTATTTCAACTATTCATAAATTGAGTTGCAAGGAATCTCAAGCCATAAACTTGGTTTGTTTTGGTCCCCTACCAATAGTGTTTGTGCAATCCTGGTTGGAGCTAATGAGAATCTATTTTTGAAAGATGGACCATACAACATTTGCTTTGAGGACACACCACAAATAAAAATTTAAGGGTAATCAAACATGTAAGACACACAAAGAAACAAAGATAGCATGAATAAGGATCAGAAACAATGCAGAGGAAACTGACCCACACAAACTTCACATATTGGAGGTATCGGACAGAGTTAAAAATCAGTTATACTTACTAGATATAAATAATAAATGACATACTTGAAAACATCTGCATAGAACAGATGGAAAAGGTACACTGGATTCCAGGGGGAAAAAGTGATGCAAAGTTATCAAAATCAAGACATAACCTGAAAAAGATAATGAAGTTCAAAGATAGCAAATAAGTCACCTATAGGTGACTTATAGGAAAATAGGCTTCAGAGTTACCCTCATCAACATTCAATACTAGAACACAATGGAAATATTTACCAGGTTCTGAAGGAAAGATATTGTGGCTCAATAATTTTATACCTCACCAAGATGTTGCTCAAATACAAAGATAACAGTGCAGCAAACAGAAAAGAATTAATAACATATGCCATTAGCACTCATAAGTGCTTATTGTAAAAACTACTTAAGGACAAAATTTAGCCAACTAATAGAAGAATATAGAGAAATTATGATGGAAGAACTAATGTAATATTTTATGTCAACAAATCTCTAAAGAAAAGAAAGTTGACTGAAGAATTTTATACCCAGCTAAACTGTACTTGTCAACTATGTGAGAATTCAAGAAATACAGCCCCTATAGATTCATCTTTAAAGCACTATAACTAATGAAATCCAACAAACAAAAGGATGAAAAAATATACGTGATTGAGGTTTGGAGAAGCTGGGATAAAATGACAGTAAAGAATGCATTTCATTCCAGTTTGAGCACACCAATTTATCTCAATTCCTTCCTGAAATGTCATCTAAGCAATAGAGAGCAAAGATATAAAATAAATGCACCTACAAAGACAAAAAGAGTGGGAGAAGAGTAAATAAACATCAGGGAGACAAGTCAACAAATGCCTTCCAAATACTAGCAGCAAATAGCCCTGGCTGGTGTGGTTCAGTGATTGAGTGCCAGCCTGTGAACCAAAGGGTCACTGGTTTGATTCCCAGTCAGGGCACATTGCAGGCCAAGTCCCCAGAGGGGAGCACACAGTAGGCAACCATGCATTGATATTTCTCTCCTTCTCTTTCTCTCTCCCTTCCCCTCTCTAAAAATAAATAAATAAAACCTTGAAAAACAAAATACCAGCAACAAACAATTCTTAACTTAAAATTCCATACCAAACAAAATAAAAAATTGATTTTATAAAATGAAATCAACTCAGGAGAAAGACAAAAGAAATTCTGAGAATGATGGCTAAAGCAAGTTCCAAACTGCCAGTGACACAATCTATCTACAGAGCAAATAGTATACAATTGAGCAGGAGTCTGAATAGCTCCAGGATGACTCCAAGAAGAAAATCATGGAACTGAGAGATTTCTTCATGAGTTTAATAGTGCAGTGAAGACTTCAGACTTAGAAAGTATGAGGATATGTTAAAAACATGTAAGTAGAAAAGTAAAGTGAAATGAGGCAATTATTTACTTGAGGTAAAGAAAAGAAACAAAACCTTGATACATCATGAGGTTCAGGTGTAAGTGATATTTACATAGTCATAATTATGTAAACTATTAAAACAGAATTTTTCATGATATCATTTTGAGAGAGGATGGGGTAGAGAAAATATGCAAGTGTGTGTGTGTGTTCACATGAATGCCCCTTAAGAAAATAAATAAATAAATGGGTCATGTCTAAAATTAAAATTTACAAAAAAGCATTTATAAGCATATTATTTTAAAATACAAAACTAAATAGCATGAAAAAGTTATTACCTCTGTACAGACTTGAATAAAATTGAAAGATTTGTAGCATTGTATGACAAATTTTTATTTTTTTAAAGATTTTATTTATTTATTTTTAGAGAAAGGGGAAGGGAGGGAGAAAGAGAAAGAGAAACATCAATGCATGGTTGCTTCTCACGTGGCCCCCACTTGGGACCTGGCCCGCAACCCAGGCATGTGTCCTGACTGGGAATCGAATCGGCAACCCCTTGGTTCACAGCCTGCATTCAATCCACTGAGCTACACCAGCCAGGGCATGACAAATTTTTAAAGCATAAAGTATCTAAACAATTATGGGAATTATCTTTTTAATGTGTATTGTAAATGTTATAAACATTGATAAGGTAACCATATGCAACAAAAAGTATAAAGTGAAGTGAGGAGAAGAGGGTGAAAGTGTAAAAAGAAAGTGTAAGGCAGTTAAGTTACACTAATATAATAATTTTGTTTTTAACCCTATAGGGATTATTTATTTTAGCCTAAACAAGTTCTATAGTTTCATATTATTTTGTCAGTATATTCAAGTAAAATCTGATAGTTTTAATTATGAAACTAACCATTTTTATAGGTCCATTTTACAACATTATTTCCATGTATTAACTTATTCTTATATGAAGTCATAGAAATACTTTTAAAATAATGTTGACTTAATATTAATGATAACTATTTCTGAGTGCTAGAATAATGGTGTTAATTTGCTTTCTTTTTCTTATTGAATATGTTTTAACCATCTGAATATATATTAATAAAATAAGAATCATCATTTACATACTCAAAACCACTTATTATGAAAAAATCATAAGTCTACCAACATTTTTCCACTTTTTCCTATTAGCAGGAATTGAATCCTTTATAGCAGGAATTGAATCCTTTAAAATTACAGCAGGTGGTCTAATTAAATGCAATCAGTTTTTAAAGAAAATACTCAACTTATAATACATCCAGCTAAAATATTAGTTCATCTGAGGAAATACAACAGTGTTTTGTTTTTTTAAGATTTTATTTATTTATTTTTAGAGAGGTGGTGAAGAGAGGAAGAAAAAGAGGAACACTGATGTGTGAGAGATACATCGATTGTATGCCTCTTGCACACTCCTACCTGGGCACCTGGCTTGCAACCCAAGCATTTGCTCTGACTGGAATTGAACGGGTGACCTTTTGGTTTGCAAGCAGGCACTCAGTCCATTGAGCCACACCAGCCAGGGCACAACACTATCTTTAAAACAACTATAGAAGTACAATAATTTACCAGGCCACAAAATTTTTGCATAAATGAAAATTATTTCTAAAGCTGAAAGCCATCATTTACAATAGACTCATGCTGATGGTAATCATAAAGCACAACTCTCTTAATCATAACAAAATATCAGTGAACAAGCTCAAATATCAGGAATCTGAAAACTTCCAAAAACCTTACTTCCAAAGCTGGAGAAACACGATCGCTCTGCTATTGTATGAACATGCAAAATATGAGGGAAAACAACAACAACAAAACAACAATAAAAACACCTAGAGACTCAGAATGTGACATACTTCGAGCGATTGCCATAACTATCAATATGGCAATAGTTATGAATGTGTGGCCATATAAGCTCTTCCTCTGAATGAAAAGGGGTTAGGAAATAATACATTGGTGAATATTGTCACTTATCTCGTCTTGTTAAGAGAAAATTTCCAATTGAATTCCAATTAATTTTTAGAGTTTTCCTTGGTAACTCTACCAGCCCCTCCACGCATAAAGTGGGACCCTTGGTTTGAGGAACTTGAAGTCCCCTGAGCCTCCTTCCAGACACACCTCAAACTGGTAGCTCAGTGACGGGGTCCCCATGCCCACGCCGCTGAAACTCAAAAGGAAAATCCAGGCTACTATTCTTGAAGGCAGGATTTTTGTCCACGATGCTCCCAAACTCTGTATCTGGGAAAAATTAGAGATGTTAAAACACACTGCATTGTGATGAGATTTCTAGTTGAATATGAAGTTATTCCGTAACGTGGCGCTTTCCCCCATTTCTTCGGTAGTGCCTTGGTGAGGGACGTAGGGGACAACTGGATTCAAGAATTTGAACTCATTTGACCCTGAGCCTCCCGTCAGACACACCTCGTACTGGTAGCTCTGGGACAGGGTCCCGGTGCCGCTGACGTCCACCAGGTGGCCCGGAGGAAAGTGGCCCTCGGGCACCGAGCAGCCGCCCACCAAGCCCGCCCTGCCCCTCCTGCACAGCCGCACGGCCACCAACGCCAGCACCGAGAACAGGAAGAGCGACGACACCGACGCCAGCGCCACCACCAGGTAGACCGTGAGCGGGTCGGGCTGCGCCGCGTCGGCCGCCTCTGCTCCGGGCAGCGGCAGGTAGGGCT
>PVKM010050677.1:0-10658 GCA_004027735.1 Carollia perspicillata
CATTCCTTACCTTATTGTATAACAGCAGGTGTACCTCCTCTTCAGGATCAGGGTCTATTACCTTTTCAACAATAGTGCTTTTATCCCCACAACTCCAGGGCCTTCAGATTTGAACCCTTCTTCACAAATAGATAATATTTTGTCATGGGTCACAGGAAGATCCCCACTCAACTCAAATCTATGGTTTATTATTGATTTAAAGTGTAGCTTGCCTCTAAGATACCAGCACAGGCGTCATCCATAATGGAGGTTGGCTGGCATTGCCTGACTGACTTATCTTTTCTGCCTGCTGAATATTGTCTCATTTATTATAGATGCTTCTTGTTGAGCATTAACTTCTGATACAAAGATCTTCATACTTCATATCCTCACTTATATTCATGGACATTCCTGATTTGTTTGTTCATTTGATACAATGCATGATTCTGTGTATATCATAGGCCATGAATACATCTCTTTAAACTCTGGAAACTGCCTATTGGGAAAATCCCATCCTCCTCACTATTGCCTTTTAAGGTGACAGTTGAATATGACTATATGTAGCTGCCATGCATTTTTCTGTTTATACCACATATCAGTCAACACATTCTTGCACTAAGCTCAGGCTCTTCCATCTTTTTCAGCTGGGTTTAAGGTATACCAACAGTGGCCACATGTGTGAGTTAAAAGGGACATATTGACTCAACATTGATAGTTAATATGGTTGTCTAGAATTCATGCCAATGCAGCTTGCTTGTACCCTATTGTTCTATTTATATTTCATTCTGAACATTCCATTTCTACCTTACAATGCATTATTGCTGGTCTCACCCAACCTATGACTTGACATGTCTAGCAGAACTTAGCTTATGACATAGGCAGGACCACGTGGTCATTGGTGTTCCTAGGGTAGTATCTGAATCTTTACCAGGATTCAGCAGCACCCCAGGACTATTTTTTCAAATAACTATGATTCTCCACTAAAAATGGCATGGCCTTGCTCCAGAATACCAGAGTTACACAATTCTTTCCCACCATTGATGTTTAATATAGAGAGTCTACCCAAGTACAGGAATCCTTGTACTAAAACTTGAGCTTGCTGCAATTTTCTGCCTTAAACACTGTTAAACTATTGTAGCTTTTTTGTGCTACATGGTATATGGTTCAGAGCAGAGTTTCCCAGCATTTAATATAATACCTCCCTAATGGAAGTGGCCAAAAACCATTTTGCTTCTTTCATGGTGGCAATTGCAAATTATAGTATATTTCCTCTGATTTTTGAAGTGGTGCCCCATAATAATCTGGTCTTAAAACATTTTACTGATAGCCTTTAGAACTTTATAGGGTTTACTATCTACCCCCACCTCCTGTAAACCACATATCCTAATAAGGCCTCCCACATGCTAGCCATTTCTTATTCATGCGCTATGAATAGTACAGCATAATGTTGCTGATATAGTGCAAGAATATGATTTTCAGTGAAATGTTCAATGAATCTGGATCCCCTTGAGCTATAGGAGTATCAATATAGTCCTAGAAAAAGTGAAAGTCTATAATTTTGTATACAAGTAAACTATTCCAACCCCATTTTACTACAAATGGAAAAAAATTGTCAACTCTGGGGCTATATCCATCTACCAAACTTGGGTCCATCTGTTCTAGCAAAGATGCTGCATCTGGTAATTAATTGCAATGGTGGACAATGTTTGATCAAATTCACAATACTTCACTATCATGCTCTAAAATTCATTTTGGTTTTGTTGGGTCCTATGAAAGTTAATTAAATGGTGATAAAAAAGGGAAAACATTGCTCAAGCATATCTCATATCTTAAGGGTAGCACTAGTATGCCTTGGGATGCAATATTTTTTATGTTTACAGAAGAATGGGTGTAATTTCAGAGGTTTCCACTTGGCTTTTCTCACTGCAACAGCCTTTAGCCCAAAGTTCAAAAAAGCAATGTAGAAGCTGTCCAAACCACAAACTATGTATAGTCCAAATATTCCTTCTGTATTTGAGGAAATGACCACTTTGGACCTGGAAGGCACACTTTGTCTAATAGTCCTTGATTTGTAGTGATATCCCGCTTTCAGTAGTGTATGGTTCCCCAAACAAATGGCCATAGACATTTAGTGAAGTTATTTTAGTGAGAATCATCATCTATACTCCTTTTCATGTTGTAGAGTATTTCTTCCTGGGGTCCCACACTGATTGTCCATCAATGATTTTAATGTCTTACAACTGGTTCAAGTCTAAAAACTGGGAAGGTAATAGTTATTTTTTTTATTTTATATTAAGCCAGTTGCCCCAAGTTTCTTGACTAATAACCTCTAATTAACTTTCTTTGTCTAAATTCAGACATAGTACTGTCACAAATTCATCAATCTGTCCTCCAGGTACTTTGTGTTCTTTTAACCAATCACAACTTTCTGTTGACCAAGCTTCTTCTGAACTTACCAATCATTCTACTTTATGACAATAAGGTGCTACAACTAGAATGGTTTTTATTTGGAAGAGGGGGAAGGGTCCTTCAACCTAACCACTACAGTTGCTCCCAGTTCTAAGATGACATCACTTCCTATCAGAATGGAACTACAGTAAGCTAAATCTAATTTTAGTGATTGTGGTGTCCTTACATTAACATGTGTTTCATAGTTTTGGAAAATGATATATATTTCAGGTTCTTCCATGGAATGGGAAAAATATAGGAATATAGAGCATGGGAAAAAAGTCTTTCTCATGGAAAGGGTTCTTCCAACTTCAGCTTTATATTAACTATCTACTTAATATCCTTACATTTCTCAGGCATTTAATACCTTCTTTCTCTGCCTACCATAGGAATTATAACATTTCTTCCTCTCATAGTGGAGACTATTGCTTTTTTTACCATTCTAGGTGCATGTTAGTGTGTACCATCTTAGCAGCATCCTATGTTCCATGGGGGTACTCCAACAAAATAAACCTAGCCTCATCCAATTTTATATTTTGTCTTCTTATTAAGGACCCTCAAAATCCAATCACATATACATTCTCCTGTAATTTGCTTGTTTATGCTCCGTGAGTCCTACAACTCCATTAGGAAATAATCCTTTTTTTAAAAAATCAGGTCCAGAACAATCTCAGGCAGGTTATATTGAGATACAGCCCTAGCTATAGAATGGGTTTAATGGGAGCATGGAAAAAAATCCTAAGGGAATTTTCTTGCAACATGGTAGCCTCTCTATTACCTTTAGGCAAGAAGCGTGTTAACTTTTAATAGGGAGGAGTGGACCACTTCCAAGTTTCAAGGAGTTAACAAAAATCTATACATTACATTTTTTTTTTGTGAAGATAACCTTGGCTTAGCAGACCTCCTTCAGATTGGCGTTGTATATTCTTGGATCTTGACTATTCTTGCAAATACCCAGTCTTCAGCTTTCTCAACCTTTCCCTCACTTCAGAAAATTAGAGCTTCTTTGTATGGTGCCAAGGAGATCCTCTAGTTTTCACAGTTGGCTGCTAATTGTCAATTATCAGTTTCAGTTTTAGGCACCTTTGTCAAGAACAATGATAGCAACCCCCACTTAATTTCATTGGACCAAATAAAGCATTCCTTTCCAACACTATAACACACCAGGATACCACTGGTAAATGACTTTTCATTTGTACAGCTGCCTTGAACCAGTAGTTATCGGTACTGAACCAATCATCTGTAAGGGGGTGGGTACCAGTTGCAAGCTCCTAAGTCATTCAACTCTAGAATATCATTCCAGCACCTCCTTTTTGGGCAACTCCTGGTGTCAACTACTATAGTTTTAGTTTTGGGGGGCAATGAGATAGAGACTAGCAGTGAGGCGGTCTGTTAGGGAGTGATTTTTTTTGTACGCAAAAAAAGTAAATCATGTTCAGGTAGGAAATTAAGAGAAATACAAGATCAATGAGAGTCTCAGTTTCACCCATGGAAAATTATAAAGTTGGGATGAAATAATAATGTTGTACTGAATTGAGACATCAATTTTCCATGTTGATCAAATATTGGATTAAGACTAAATGAAAAAGTGAGTGAACCCTTGAGTGAGGTGGTTGCCTTCAACCACATCACCCTCATAGGAGGTGCCCAGAGTTGAATGGTCCCTGTCAGCAGCACTCCTTGAAATGCTGGAATAAGCCATTTAAGATGGAAAATTTTAGGTGGTGAAGCATTGTAATGTTAAAAAAAAAAAAACTTCAGACTGAAGCTCCATTATAAGTAGTAAGTAAATATTGAGAGAACATAAAATGGGAATGAATTGAATTAGTAATACTTAATCTTATCTCTAATTATAATTAACGGCAACTATGTTCACTGAAGACAATATTTGCATACATATGCATTTGTGCATCACAACACATATTGTTTTTTTAACCTATAAACTACAGCAGAAAGAAGTTTGTATTTGTGGACCCCTGATCATGTCCTGCCTTCAGAAGCTGATCAGTCATAAAGTAGAGGCTTTCAAACAGATTAGCTTGTCTGCATTTTCCACCTCTGAAATTCAGTTGCTATAACATAAATATTTGTCTCTATTATATTTTATTGGTGGTTATATGGGCACTACAAAAAGCTGTTTATATAAATGTTACCAAGAGAATCTGTAATACTAAATGGCATACATATTTATCCTTATCTTGAAATGAGCAGTACATGGAATTTTCATAGAACGTAATGTACTTTTACTTTGATATTCAACAACAGTTATAATTTTGAAAACATACTGACATTTCATTATGACTTTAGAATTATAATGAAAGAGATTAGTTTATGTGTTCATCTGATTAAATCTTTATAGAGAATAAACAGTAATGTGAAAATTCACATTTACTTGTACAAATGTCACAGCTCAAAGTTCAACTTGAAATCATTATAAATTTGTTATCTAAAATGTTTCCTGAAAAAAATTAAAAGGTGAATAATAACTAACAAAAATCAAGTGAAAATATGCTAAGCATAATGAAAGCTGTGAATAACAATTCTGATTGCTGAACAGAAATAATTTGTATGGTATTTCTGAATATTAAATATAATGATATTCACTGTAATTCTCTTATGAGATATATTTATAATTTTTTCATATAAATCACCTCCTTATGAAACTCCCATTGGATTTTTGCTAATTTAACAGAAAGGGAGCCTTGGAGGTATTGAATAATCTCAACCAAAATTATCTTCTTTGACACTAAGTGAGAATAGGAAGAGGCATGCAAATGTTAAAATGCATTCATTAATATCAGTATGCAATACCACTGCAACTATTAGGATATTCAAAGTAACTTTTATACATCACTGTATTTAAGTTGTTAAAGAATTGATTTTCATGATGTTTTCTGTAATTTTACAGCAACATAGTTATAGACATGGTCAGAAAGTGACAGTTATCCTATTTAGGTCAAAAGGTCATAATATTTAAAATTGTTTCTCTTCTGAGTAATTTGTGAAATAAGGTTCTGTAAATATATGATGGTATTTCATGTGGTGGACAGCTGTTCTTGGGAATTTAGAATCATATAACAAATATATATTCAAATTTGAAATATGTAGCATCACTGACATTTTACACTTTTTTCTAAAAGGAACTAATGCCTGTTTTCCAAGTCCAAATTATAACCCCTTCACATGGATGTTTTTCCTGGTTTCGTGTCCTAACTATACCTATGAGGTATGCCATTATGTATATAAATATTTAAACTTTACTTGGCATAATATATGCATTCATTTATGTATTTACATTTATCATATGATAGATAACATGTATGTTTTTCTATAGATATAGCATAGATAGAGGTGTAAATGAATATTGATTTTATCATATACATAGAAAATTGGAACATTTTAGCTGCAATTTTTCCTAGAAAAAAGGAATAATTATAACATATATTTATCTATATTTAAATAAAAGCTTACAATCTTCACATAAACTGTTTTAAGATGTTTTGGGATTTTTTAAATTTTTATTATAATTGTTGTTCAAGTACAGTTTTCTGTCTTTTACTCCTGTCCCAGTCCACCCCCGCAGTGCTCCCCACCTCCCTCCCATTTCCACCCCCCTTAGTTTTTGTCCATGTGTCCTTTATACTTGTTCCTTGATGTTTGGGGATTTTTTTAAAAGTTTTTGAACAATATCAATTTTCTTATGACTATTTTTTAAAGTTGCTTATGATGTAATCATATTGAACACTTAAGTAATTTAGGGAAAATTTATTTCTACCTATTGTTTTTTTACTGTATTTTAAGCTCTGAATTACCATCTTAAAGTTACACATGAACACATTACTAGTTTACACATACATGTTAACTTATGTTTTAATCTAACAGATTGGATCATGGGTCAGTTTCACAGTCATGACACAAACGCTTCCAGGTAAGACCTGGGTTTATGCACAACAGAAGTCAGTATGTCTTTAGCTGTGATTTCTGTACATGCTGCTACAGCTCTAAAGTTTGTCATGTTTGCAAAAGGATTTCGTGCTTTAATTATATTTTTATTTTGGATTTCTGCTTAGTTTTAAAATGTAATGGAACTTTATGTATGATGTATCTCTATGTATCATGGCCTAATCCAAGCCAGAAAATTTAGTGATACAGATACAGTGCTAATAATGCATTAAAGCTGAAAGTCTCTTTTGTGTGTGTGCACAAACGTGTGTGAGCACCTCAGGGTCCATGAGTGTCTGTGAAGGGACGACTGAGCACATGATTGTATAATCTTGGATGCTGGCATTTTAACACATGCAAGGAAGCTAGATTTCAATTAACTGCATGTAGTAGACAAGATATTAGTTATACCAATTATACCCATTCTTGTTTCATTCTGCAAACTTTGGAATCACAATAAATGTGATTGATCATAAACAATTGTGTGTATGTGTGAAGAGGTATATTACATGCATATGACAACTGTTATTAAAAAATTGAGATATAAAGATTTCTTATTTGGAAGTACTTTGGGGGAAATAGGATGAAAAATATGTATATATGTTTTTATCTATCCTATATACTCTCTTGTTTATCGAACCATACAATAAATATGATTGAACATATATAAGCTAGGCAATGAATATGAGTAAATAAAATAGATGGAAAACTATGAAACATTTGAGAAATATTTTAAGAGTAATATATGATCATTTGCTTCTAATATAACTTGGTATATCCATCACAGAAGAAAGAAAAAAATAACTATTTATTTTTTCTTCTAGTTGGAATTTTTACACTTATGATGAGTATCCAGATGTCTTTGTGGGCCCAAAAGAAACATAAGATTTATGTGAAGAAATTCAATTCTTGTATGCATAGGAAATCAGCAATGATTCCATTCATATTGTAAGAAAAATAAATGACCTTACCTCATACATAAAAAATAAACATAATCTCACTAATCAGACTTGGTCAAGTATGGTTGACTATTATGTTCCAGAAATTCACAAACAACAGTATTTTGCTAAGTAAAACTATAAAATAGTAGTAATCTAACTAAATTTAGAGTAATTAACTTGAGGCACATGGAAAACAGAAATTACAGATATAAGTAATGAAAAATAACATCCAATAATGTTATTTGGATGGTCTTTGAAAAATATGTTTATTTCATTAAATATTTCATCATACTATTTTCTTAAGACAATTAAAATATCTGAAATCTAAAGTAAATAGTTTTAAAAGTTGTGAGACTTATATCACTTGAATTTTACACATTACTTTGATAGTAATTTAATTTTTCCCTCATTGTTCAAAATGTTATTGAGAAGAATTTAATGTCTTGTGTTTGGAGGTCACTCTGTTGTGAAAATATTTACCTGTATTAAAAGTCAAACACAGATATATACCTATGTATCTTATTTATTCATAGTATAGACAAATGTATGCTATAATTCTAATATAACAATATTTTCTAGACATTTACTAAATCACTTCCATATATAATATATTTATATGTATATATACATCATATTTATATGTGAGTACATATATTGAAATATATACATTTCAAATTAGTTGTATATGATGATGAAGAGAGAGCACATTGGAGAGTTCTTGATAAATAGAGTGAAAAAATTCTGCTTCATGTTTACAGTTTTAAATTCCAACATCTTCTCAAGCCTTGTGTGTGTGTGTGAACCTGCACATGTATTTTGACAAGGAGATGGTTGATATTGCAAAAATCAAGAATGTACTAGTTAAATATTTAAAAGAAATTCTTAGTTTCATCATTTTAATATCGGGATCCTTCAGACTGGTTCACTTCTAGAGCTTTTCCTATTCTCAAATATATACTATAGATCTAGATATAGACATAACAAAATATCTTCATTAAAGCTTCTATTATACAGGCATTTGACAAGACATCCTTGGTAAAGATAAGCCTATATGCATTTTGTGGGGGTTTATTATTAAAATATAAAGTTAATTATTCAATAAATAATAAAACAACCCTTTAACAACATTAGTATTATCCCCAAATATATAGCATTAAAGTATTACAGGGAAAGACAAGAACAAACAGTCTCCTTAACAACCATTAAGAAAAATAACATGGAGACATGCAAAAGTCTAAAATTCTGATGTATTAAACTATGCACATCTAACAGACCTATGTAATTAAGTACCTTGATAAATATACCTTAGTGAAACATAATAATAAAAAATAAACAAAGGGTATCTTCTGTTTTCTTAACTGGATCCTGACTGATGCCAAACTAGGAAGCATTCACATCTCTGTGGCACTAGAAGGTCTTGATGCAGCAAGGATGGACCGGCACATGTACCATTACCAACAGAGGCTGGATGTAATTTAAAGCAGGAGTGTAAACATATAATTGCTGACCTCAGCTTCTACCTGTAAATTCCTTAGTGGAGTAATTATCATGACCCCTGACAAGCCATAGTTTTGCACCTTCCATTTGGAGTTGTCAATAACAGTTATTTACATTTCGTGGACATAATTATGCATATGCAATTCAATAAATTAACATCAGAATTGTATGATTGTTACTAGATTCGTGATTACATATAATATTAAAGCAAAGCCTTATAGTTTATTTAATCTACTTATTACTCTCATAGCGGCTTTTTGAATAATTGTCTAGGACAATACTTTTTTTATCCCCAAATAAAAATTCTCAAACAGTGTTTGTAAAGCACCACATCTTTATCGCTCACACATTTCATCAAATGTGTCTTATTAACTAGCTAGAGAAGGGGAAAAACAAAAGGGAAAAATATGAAGTTGAATCAGCTGCCATGCAACCCTGTATTATCACAGCATACTGCCTCTCTTCCCCACCCCTTTCATCCTTCCTACCTCAGATTGCTATTTTAAAGGTGTTTTGGTTTCTTTGCAAGTATTTTCTGAAAATCATTTGGCTAAGTTTGAATAAAAATAAACCTGTCGTGCATTTTGTCTTTCAGCAAAAGTTCTGTGAAAACAAAAGTTATTCTCTGACTCATTTACAGACACACACAGTAATTTTAAGCAATGATGCATCTTTAAGGAGACAATGAAAATGCAGTGCCATCAAATAATATTTAAACAAATAAAATATTCTTATTTTTAAAATGCGCATGTTCAGTTTTACTTCTCTAATCAAATAATAAAATTCAATATTATAGTTGAACATTTTGTATGTTGATCTTTAATCTCCCAGTAATTACATAATTTCAAGATGTTTTAAATTTAGTTTTAAGTAACTACTATTGAAATACATAGTATTTCAATTATAATAACAATTGTGCTCATAAAGTAAAATAAAATGACCTATGAATCAATAATGAGAGTTTCTTCTATTTTTATTTTAATAATAAAACAGAAAATATTTTTGGTTGTTCCCAGATATTAGACATGATTATTGTGGAGAACAGGACCAATAAAATGGCATTGGCCTAATCAAGATGGCATAAAGTACACAAATCAAAGTGGAGTCACTCATGTCAACCAAAATGGCTGTCAGTCAGCCGTGACACTTTGGTTCGAAAGGGAAACTACTTAAGTTAGGGCAGACACATCTGGCAAGGAGACATACTTAACATATCTGCACACAGAACTGGAGAGTATTATGCTAAATGAAATAAGCCAGGCAGTGAAGGACAAATACCATATGTTCTCACCAGTAAGTGGAACCTAATTAACAAAACAAACAAGTGAGCAAAATGGAACAGAGACATTGACATGAAGAACAAACTGACAATGACCAGAAGGGAGGGACAGATAACAGGGGAAAGAAAGGAAAGGGTTAAGTCAAGGAGCATGTATAAAGGACCTAGGGAAAAATCCAGTGGGGGTGAGGAAGGATTGAATGGGAGGTGGGAGGGCACAGGAGGGCAATGGGGGGAAAATGGGAACGATTGTAATTGAGCAACAATTAAAAAAATGATATCTGCACACATGGTCAGAACAGCCATGTCTGTAGGGTAGAACCACACATAGACAGGCTCCTGGAGAAATTCCACTCTTGCCAATAGGGGTATCAAGAAGAACAGCTATATACCACCCATAGGCTCTTGGCCAAATGCCTCACTTGGCATCAGGAGTGTAAAAACATTTATCAAAAAGACCCAGAAGGCTGGAGTACACCACTTTCAAGGTATAACTGAGGCAGACTCCAGCCGGCTGCTGAGACAGCCCAGTACCACACACCAGAATGCTGCTCCATGCAACACTGATCTCC
>PVKM010050678.1:0-10659 GCA_004027735.1 Carollia perspicillata
CACTCTGGGGTTCCTGAAGCAGGGCATAGCCACTCTCTTGAACCTCTGTACCTCACGCATCTCCTCATGGACAGCCCCGCAGTGAGCCTGGGATTGTTCTGCGCATTACTTCTCTCCCCACCTCCTCGGATTCAGCTTGTGTCAGCTCCTTTAGGACAGCGATTCTTGCCTTTCTGGGTCACTGTTGGTTCCCTAGTTCCTGGAACAGTATAAGTACTGGGGTTACTTGTTGTCTGACTGAAGAAATGAACAGGTAGGCGAAGTGAAGAAGACACAGAAATCCACCCATCTGGTACCCCGCAGAGGAAGGGAGTAACACTGGCTGTCTTTCCACAGGTGTCATCCTGGGATGACCGTCAGGCAGAAGGCACATTTCCTGGGAAGATCTGAACTGGCTGTTCCCCACCTGTCCTCTGTCTTCCATCCTTCTCCCAGGGAGGTGAAGGGGAACCTGTGTATATCCCTCCCTAGGATCCTGAATCATGGCTTAACTAACAATAAATACTTGTTGGAACAGTGTAAGACTGTGTTTGTGTAAAGAGTTGCATCATTGGCTAAGAAACTGGCTTGGGAATAACACCTAGACCAGTAAGAGGGGCTCTAGAATGAGTGTTTTGTTTCATTTTGTTTTTATTTTATCAAAATTTGAACACCTCTGTCCTAGACAATAGAGGAAATGGTTATATGAAGTAGCCTCAAGCCCCACTATGTGCTAAAGTTTATCTGTATGAACTCTTAATTATCTGTATAATTTTTATTTTTATTTTATTTATTTATTTTTTAAAGATTTTGTTTATTTATCTTTAGAGGGGAAGGGAGAGGAGAGAGGGAGAGAAGTATCAATGTGTGGTTGCCTCTTGTGAGTCCCCTGCTGGGAACTGGCCTGCAACCCAGGCAGGTGCCCTGACTGGGAATCGAACCGCGATCTTTTGGTTCGCAGGCCCGCACTCAATCCACTGAGCTACACCAGCCAGGGCAATTATCTGTATAATTTTTAAAACTTTTCTGAGTATAGTAAAAACACATATGTACCTCATGTAGCTTCAACAATTATCAACAAATGACTAGTTTCATCTTTAATTATTCTTCCCCCCCCAGGTAATTTTAAAGTAAATCTGAGAGATCATAGTTTATCTAGAAATGAGTGAATATATGTATCTATTAGAGATATATTTTTTTAAAGATTTTATTCATTTATTTTCAGAGGGAAAGGGAGAGGGAGAAAAATATCAATGTGCGAGAGAAACAATTGGTTGGCCTTTTACACGTATCCAACTGGGGACCTGGCCTGCAACCCAGGCATGTGCCCTGATGAACCTTTTAGTTCGGAGGCCACCGCTCAACCCACTGAGCCACACCAGCCAGGGCAGAGGCACATGTTTTTTTAAAACACAATCACTACTATTATTACACCTAAGAAATGAGCAATAAATATCGTCGGATAAGCAGTCTTCTGCACAATGTGTAATTTCTCTGTGTTCTGAGCTTCCACTTTCATGTTGAGCGTGGTAATGACTGGATGTCATTAAAGTGGGCTGAAATAAATGTTCATACCCTGGCCAGGTAGCTCAATTGGTAAGAGTTCTGATACGCCAAGGTTGTGGTTTGATTCCCTGGTCAAGGCACATACAAGAATCAACCAATAAATGCGTAAGTAAGTGGAACAACAAATCAGTTTCTCTCTTTCTCTCTAAAATCAATACATAAAAAACTTTCTTTAAATGCTCTTTCTCAATGCCCCCAAAAGCATTGCTGTACCAACACAGCCTAAAATATGTACCAATCATCCACCAAAATTGGCAACAGGGAAGCCCTGAGACTGTTGCCAGCTAGAGCACCATGTGTGGCCAAGTTGGTGTTTCTTCAAGACCATTCAGATGGTTGTGCCACAGACTTATCTGAAGGATAACAATATTCAACTGTGCAGAGGGATGATTCTTGATTGAGGAAAGTGGTCATAGGGAAGGATCTGCAGTGGCTGCCCATAAGAAGGATGGGCTGAAAACAGGACTGTTCTACATGCGTAGGGATTTTGAGGGGCTGTAGAGCTTATGGCACGCATTGGGAAGAACGAAGAACTTAAAGGGAACATGGTGAAATTTTCAAATGAAATAAGACATCCAGTTAAAAGTCAAGATGTAGGACTTCGCCGATCCTGAACACCTAATTCTGCCAAGGGCCTATGGCCAATAGCAGTCTAGAAGTATTTGTAATTTATAATTGTTATTTATTGTTACTGTTAACAAGGAGCTTGTAATCTAAACATGCTATGGAAGAGCAGCTTTCCAGCTCTTTGACAGCAGCTCACAGAAATGTGCATTCCCAATGCACACATGCACAGGCACGTAACTGAAGCAAACTTTCCATGAAACAATGCTTACCCTTTCTACTTGAAATGTGTTCTGATGTTTCCTCGGTTTCACACCCCATGAAGCTGGTGTTGTGACACACAATTTGGGGGAGCTCTGGAGAACATGGTTCCAGAGTAGCTTGATTTCCCGTGGGAGGTGGGAAGCAGGAAACTGCATATGCAGTTCATGGCTTCAGCCCCAGATGTCACTCCCACCTTCCCCTTTCACAGAGCCGCTGCTTAAACACAGACTTGAACAAAGCAGGATTGTCATCAAAGTCCATACTGACAGGAGAGTCTATTTAGATGAAGCTTGTTTGCTCCCCGGGACCTTTCTTCTGCCACCCCTTGGCTTTCTGGAGGACACTGCCTTTGCCTGTGACTGGGATGGAAAGAGGTCTGTTCTTGAGAGCTGTTGCAGAGTTTGGGGGTACATTTGGGGGCAGGGATGGAGGCGGCAGCTTTGGGTCAGAGCTCACGCTCTCCAGATGGGTGGTGTCCATGGTGGTCCCCGGTAGCCTGGGCTGGCCTTGGCCTTCTCCAGGTTATCCTTAACTTCCGTGACGGTGAGCTTAAGGTCCACATGCCTGCTCTCCGCCATCCTGCACTCCCCATTTCCTTCAGCTTCTGCTCCAGACTGGCCAGGACTCCCTGGTCTGCACATTTTAACAGGGTCTCCTTCAGCCCCTATTTCTCTTTCTGCAGCTGACTCGTGTGCCCCTAGATTCTTCCTTGTTGAGTCTCTCTGTTGCTCTGTGTCCCACTTCACCTCTGCTGTTCTTGCCAAGTTTGACCTCTGCAGAGGTTGCTTTCGATCCATCCACAGGTGCACCGGCCCTGACTAGGGTAACAACAGCCACAGGGTCGGGGTACCTCAGTGCGAAGGATATCTTCTACTGTTCAGGCTAGACTTTGACGGTTGTGATTCTCAGGGAGAGCTCCTTGGGTTCTGGACTCTCCAGTGCATCTGCTGCATCTAAGCTGCCTATCTGCCAACTTGATGAGGGGCTCATCTGGTAAATACATACTATATATGTATTTGATTTGGTAAAGATTGGATATAGTCTCCTACTTCTTCTCTGATCTACCGCTTTGCCCATGCCGTTCCTACTGCACTGGACTCTTCAGAGTGTCAGGAACTGCGAGCAAATGAGAGGGCGAGCACCTCGGCCCGGCTCTAACCTGAAGGCCTGTGCACATGCTGTTCGCTCTGCCAGGAATGCTTTTCCCCGCAGCTCACTCCCTCCTGCCTTCAGGTCTTCCACACACATAACGTAGCCATTCACGCCTTCTGTTTCTAAGCACTTGCCATTAGTAGTTCCTATATTTTACTTTTTCATCCTTGATAAATATACCACTAAAATGTAATCTCCTTGGGGGTAGTAATTTTTATTTCTTTTTTAAGTTTTAAAAGAGAATTCATTTATTTTTGCGAAAGGAGAAGGGAGGGAGAAAGAGGTACAGAAACATCTATGTGTGAGAAAAACATCGATCCATTGCCTCTTGTATCCCCCAACTGGGGGCCTGGCTCACAACCCAGGCATACGCCCTGACTGGGAATCCAACCTGTGTGTGACACAGCCAGGGCAGGAGAGGTAATAATTTTTAAAAAATATCTATTACATATTCTGCCTCTTAACATTTTATGATGAAAATTTTGAAGCACAGCATTTTTCTGGGACTTCTAGCCAAGATGGAGGTATAGATAGATATACTTTGCTTCCTCACACAACCAAAAGAACAACAACAATAAATTTAAAAACAAAAAAAGAATGAGAACTGCCAAGAAATCAAACTGTATAAAAGTTTGACAACCAAGGAGTTAGAGAAGAAACATTCATCCAGACTGGTGGGAGGGGTGGAGATGAGCAGCTGGGGCAGAGAGGATGTGAGACAAGGTGCAGCTGGCGGACCAGGCGGTCCCACATTCACTTGCAGATGGACCAGGAGGAATAACGGGAGTGAGCCAGACCATGACCCAGGGTTCCAGCGTGAGAAACTAAAGCCTCAAAACCTCTGGCTACAAAAATCCATGGAGGTCGCAGTGATGGGAGAAACTCCCAGCCTCACAAGAGAGTCTGTTGGAGAGATCCACAGGGTCTAGAAAGTACACAAGCCCTCCCACCTGGAATCAGCACCAGAAGGGCCCCATTTGCTTGTGAGTAGCAGGGGAAGTGCCTGAAAGTGGTGCAAGATCCAACCAGGTGTAGTTGTTCGATCTCACATGCCTCCCCCATACACAGCACCACAACACAGTAAAATAGGTTACCCAGCCCTGGCAAATACCTAAGGCTCCACTGCTTACAACAGAACACATTTGCAGAGACAAAGTAATATAGCCCAAATGGAAGAACAGATCAAAACTCCAGAAAAAGAACTAAGCAGCGAGGAGATAGCCAGCTTATCAGATGCAGAGTTTAAAACACTAGTAATCAGGATACTCACAGAAATGATTGAGTATGGTCACAAGTGGAGGAAAAAGTGAAAGCTATGCAAAGTGAAATGAAGAGCTACCCACTGATAACTCTCCTGTGATCTCCATTTCTATGATTCTGTTCCTGTTCTAGATGTTTGCTTAGTTTGTTTTTGTTCTATGATGGTTTTTTTAGGTCCAGTTCTTGACAGTTGTGAGTTTGTTGTCATTTTTCTGTTTCATATTTTTTATCATTTGCTTTTTCTTAGATAAATCCCTTTAACATTTCATATAATAAGGGCTTTGTGATGATGAACTCCTTTAACTTGACCTTATCTGAGAAACACTATCTAGAAACACTATCTGCCCTTCCATTCTAAATGATAGCTTTGCTGGATAGAGCAGTCTTGGTTGTAGGTCCTTGTGTTTCATGACTTGGAATACTTCTTTCCAGCCCCTTCCTGCCTGCAAGGTCTCTTTTGAGAAACCAGCTGACAGTCTTATGGGAACTCCTTTGTAGGTAACTGTCCCTTTTTCTCTTGCTGCTTCTAGGATTTTCTCCTTAATTTTAATCTTGGCTAATGTGATTATGGTGTGCCTTGGTGTGTTCCTCCTTGGGTCCAACTTCTTTGGGACTCTCTGAGCTTCCTAGACTTCCTGGAAGTCTATTTCCTTTGCCACATTAGGGAAGTTCTCCATCATTATTTTTTCATGTAAATTTTCCATTTCTTGTGCTTCCTCTTCTGCCACCCCTATGATTCAGATGCTGGAACCTTCAAAGCATTCCCTGAAGTTACTAAGCCTCTCCTCACTTTTTTAAATTCTTGTTTCTTCTTTCTGTTCTGGTTGAATGTTTATGTCTTTCTTCTGCTCCAAACCATTGAGCCCCAGTTTCCTTCCCTTCACTGTTGGTCCCCTGTACATTCTTCTTTATTTCACTTTGCAAAGCCTTCACTTTTTCCTCTATTTTGCATCCACACTCAACAATTTCTGTGAGCATCCTGATTACCAGTGTCTTAAACGCTGCATCTGATAGGCTGGCTATCTCCTTGCCACTTAGTTCTATTTTTGGAGCTTTGGTCTGTTCTTTTATTTAAGCTTTTTTAAAAAAATTATATTTATTTCATTATTTATTTATTTATTTATCGTCTTGGCATAGCTATTATGTTGTGAGGGCAGAGCCTTAGGTATTTATAGGGAACTGAACCCCCTGGCAATGGCAAATGTAGCCGAGCTGTATCAGAAAACTGACAGGCGCAGGGAAGCACACAGGAAGCCAAACCCACGGATTGGCTTTCCCATGGGAAACCAGGCCTGCATTATACCTAGGCTGCTTTGAGGCTTGCTTTTGCTAAAATGCCCTCACTCTGAGTTGAAGCAGCAAATGCTTACTGTATATCTTTAAAGCAACTTCCTAAAGTCTGGGCTAAACTTCCCAAGGACGAAGTGTAACCAGACCAATCACTCTTATCATTTGCATTTGCATTTGCAACATTTTTCTTTGTTAATCTGTAAGAAGTAATCAGTAACATCCTTTCCTTTGTTATCTGTAAAAAAGTAATCACCTAAAGCAAACCCGAGCATAATGAATGAGAACCTTCTTTGATGCATGGTATTAGAAAGCCAATAAAAGCTTGTCCAGGCAAGGGTCGAGGCATTCTCTCTCTCTCAGAGAGTGGCCATGCCGCCCATTTTTCTCCACAGGACTTCTGTAGTCTGTGTGAATTTGGTCGTTGCATCCACAACTTACGGACCCCAGTGGACGGAGTCTGCATCAGTTATTCACCAGGGTAGGGCAATCCAGGTCACTGCATTGTGGTGCTGTATGTGGAGGAGGGGGCCAAGAGAGAACAATGATGCTTGCTTGGTTCTCGGCTAGCTTTAAGTCATCTCCCCAGCTACCCACAAATTAATTGGATACCCTGCTGGTGCTGATTCCTGGGTGGGTGGTTTTGTGTACATTCCAGGATCCTGTGGGTCTCTCCAACGAACTCTCTTGTGAGGCTGGGAGTTTTTCCTGTTGCTTCAACCCCCACAGATTTTTACAGTCAGGTTTTGAGGTTTTATTTCCACACAGTGGAACCCTGGGTTGAGCAGTCTCTCTCTCCCCTCAGTTGTTCCTCCCAGTTTATCTGCACACAAATGTGGGACTGCCCAGTCCAGCAGCTGCTGCCTTGCCCACCCTGGTCCTCATGCTGCCACCTTGCCCTGCATCTTCTCTACCCCTCCTACCGGTCTGGATGAATGTTTCTTCTTTATCTCCTTGGTTGTCAGACTTCCATACAGTTCAATTTTCTAGCAGTTCTGGTTATTTTTTTATTTTTAAATTTGCTGTTGTCCTTCTTTTGGTTATGCAAGGAGGCAAAATGTATCTTCCTACACCTCCATTTTGGGCAGAAGTCACCTAATAGCCTCTTACGGGCGGGGCGGGGGGAAGACAGTAAATTTTCTAGCACATATAAAAAGTAGACAATGATTGCCTTTATTCCCACCACCTGTTTTTAACAATTGTTAACATTGTGTCAGATTTACTTAGCTTATGTGTATATATGGCTTTTTTTACTGAACCATTTAAAAGTAGCTTCCAAACATCTCGATGCTCTACTCCTAAATTTGTAAGCATGTATCTCTGAAAAACACATGTTCCTTCATACTATTATCACTCCTAAGAAACACTAATTCCCTAATGTCTCATTCAAATTTCCCAAATTGTACCCCAAGTCTTACTTATTTTTGCTTATTTTTTTGTACTAGGACCCAATTAAGGTTCACAGTCGGTTTTTAGTTATCTAGTGTTTTTAAAATTCTAGAATAGCCAACGCTCCCCACCCCTCTCACCTGTATAAGGTGGAATTTTTAAAGAGACCAGGCCAACTGTCTTGTAGAATGTCTTCCACTCTGGATTTGCCTTGTTTCCTCATTGTGTCATTTAGCTTCTACTGTCTTCTGTAGTTCTTATAAACTGAAATTAGCTCTTTAGAAGTACCTGCTTGATTAGAAGCCGGTTAAGTATTTTTGGCAAGAATCTTTCCGTGTGCATCTTTCTTATTGCTTCCCATCAGGAGGTACCTGATGCTGGGTATCATCATCATTAATGGTGGTTGAGTCTAATCACTGGGGAAGGTGGTGGCCACTAACTGTCTCCTCTGGAAAGATCTGTTTTCTCTTTTTGCCATTGGCAAATGACCAGTGGAGTGATACTATGGAGAGCAGTTCTGCCATGGGACCCCAACAACCTCATAAGACTTACCTATGGCCTGACCCGAAACTTGGCAGATCTCCTGGTGATTCCAAAACAAAGGGATATAAGCAGTTTTGCAAAGAGCTACAATGGGGCAATTTTTCATCCACTTCTCTCTCTTCCAGGAGACTGCTACAGAACATTTATCATCTGTCTCTCTTGTTTCAGTTGAGCATAGGACTCTCTACCTCACTCTTCCTTAGGGTATAGCTGCAGGCTGCAAAACACCTCTAAAGTTGCCATGCTGATTATTTTACCTGACTTATCTCAAGCCTTCCAACAACTCAATGAGCCATGTGTTATTCGGAACCCCATTTTTACAAGTAAGGAAACTGACACTTTTATTCCCTGGCCAGTTTGTGTGGCTGTGGGTTTCCTTTTAGTGCATCTACAGGAGAGAGTTCAGTGCAGGAAACAGACACCTCCCAAGGCATGTTAAGTTGAAAGAGATTTTCTATGAGGAATTTGGTACAGTAAAACTGAAAATATGGGTGAAAATGGGAGGGGAGTGGGGAGCACTGTGTGGGGGTGGACTGGGACGGGAGTAAAAGACAGAAAGCTGTACTTGAATAACAATTAAAATAAAAAAAACCCTGAAAATATTAATTTGGATGTACCCTCATTTCATAGTATTCAACTCAACATGACCCACATTTTACATGATTGAACTTAGCTTTGCAGTAGGGTTTTATATTACTTTAAAAAATATTCCAGACAACAAATGAAGAAGAATAGAAAATTAGAATATCAGCATTTTGCAACCCCTAATGAATCTAAGCCTTATATCAATGGCTGCAAAACTCACCAAAAGAAAGGCCATCAAACATGATGTGGCTCCAGATGGAAGCACTCATCATTACCCATGAACATGAGATGTTGAGCTTCTGCAAAGCTGGCACCTTTCTATCACACCACATTACAAAATGAACAATAAAAACCATATGATCACTTCAATCGATGCAGAAAAAGTATTTGAAAAAATGCATCAGTCTTTCATAATCCACTGGTCCACACCAGCCAGGGCTATTTTATTTTATTTTTATCATTTCTATCTCTCTGTTAAACTTCTCATGTTGTTTGTGTATTGTTTTTCTGATTTCACTAAATCATCTTCCTATGTTTTCTTGTAGCTCAGTAAGCTTCCTTAAAACTACTATTCTGAATTCTTTTTTTTTTAATTTATCTTTAGAGGGGAAGGGAAGGAGAGAGGGAGAGAAATACCAATGTATGGTTGCCTCTCATGCGTCCCCTACTGGGAACTGGCCTGCAACCCAGGCACGTGCCCTGACTGGGAATTGAACCGGCGACCCTTTGCTTCACAGGCCAGTGCTCAATCCACTGAGCTACACAAGCCAGGGCTATTTTGAAGTCTTTATTAGGCAAATCACAGATTTCCATTTCTTTGAGACTGGTTACTGGAAAACTGTTTCTTTGGTAGTGGCATATTTCCTTGATTTTTCATACTCCTTGAAGTCTTCCATTGCTACCTTCACATTTAAAGACTCAGTCAACTCCTCCCATCTTACTTCGGCCTTGGTAGGGATTCTGAAGCTTCCTGAGAACCCTTCTATGGACACACCTGCTCCACATTTATTGTTCCCTTTTGCGGAGGGGACATTTCCTCTTGGGGAGGAGAGAAGATCGTATGTCTTCTCTTAATCCTGCAAAGCCAGACCAAATGCTGACAGCCTCCCATTTGTTTTCTCTAGTTCTGTGCTGAATGCTCAGACTTCTGTACTTTCTCCCAGTCCCATGGAGTTGGCTGACTTCTGCACATGCTCTCTAGCCATCTGCAAAGATTCACTCTCACAGCCCTCAGGGATGTGCACAGGGAGCCAGCCATGGGGTAGGAGCAGGTGTGGGTGAGGCGCACAGAGTATTGGAGGTGACTGTGGGCCAGTTGAGGGGATCCAAAGGCAAGGAACTCTATTCCCAGTGGCTCATGCACAACCTTCTGATGTCTCTGATGTTGTTACTAGGATCCAGGTCCTGCTAATGCTTTCTGAGAACCCTGGCTGCTATTCTCCCAGCTTCTTCTCACCCCACTCCCCAGTTGTACAGAACTCCTCAGGCAGTGTTCCTGCTCAGTGCCTCTAATCTCAATTCCTTATTCTCCAGTGGTGGGCTGGAACGTCTCTGCTGGACTCCTGGACTTCTCATCCATGGATGATTTTCAAAATCAATGTTCTTTAAGGGATGATGGTAGAATATCTCCTATTCAGTCATTTGAATAACATCACTTGAATAATATCTCAACCCTTTCAAAGGAACAAAAAAATTTCAGGAAAAATCAGCCTCTTCCTCACCTTCACCTTTAGCCATAAAGAAGTGACAGCCATTACTGGTTTCTTGCATGTCCTTCCAAAGATAGTACACAATTGCAAGCAGACCTTCCCTCCGACCTGCCTACCCACCATAGTAGCATGCTGTTCCTGCTGTTCTGAACCTTGCTTTTATCTATTAATAATAGTACAGTGGTACCTCAGTACTCACCATCAATTGGTTCTGGGACTCGTGACAAATGCCAAAGCCGATGAGTACTGAAGCATTTTCTCTTGCAGAGTGGTGTTGAGACTCATACGAGTTCTAGCAACTGCAAATGCCAAGTGCTGAAATGATACAGCTCAGCTACATTTGCCATTGCCAGGGGGTCAG
>PVKM010050679.1:0-10658 GCA_004027735.1 Carollia perspicillata
GAGGCCATCCTGCCTGCCCTGCTCTGACCAGAGTAATCCATCTGCTCACTGAAACCTGGGGGCACAGCGATGATGGCTGCAGGGCCCTCTCGGTGGGGGGAACCAGGGTTGGGGGCCAGCCCGACCTGCACAGTGGGAGTCACTGGGGGCCATCCCTCAGCACCGGGCTGACATGGCAGTCTGTCTGTGAGGAAAGGCGCATTCTCGGCCCCCACTGCCTGCTCTGGGCGTGGGCTGGAAGAGGAGCCTTTCAGCCCCTGGGTCCCTGAGGCCCAGGGTCTGCAGGACCCCGGGGTCCCTGAGTGGAGAACCACCTGGGGCTACACTGACCGCCCTGGAAGCCCTTCCCAGGAGCAGCGCAGCAGGGCGAGTTCCCAGCGCCTCGACCCAGCTGGCTTTTCCGTCTGGCTTTGCTGCTCTCCTCTCCTTCCCTCTCCTCTTCTCTCTCATTGTTCCTTCCCTTCCTCTCTCTTCTTGCACATAATCTTTCTTCCCTTCCTCCACTCCTGTCTCTCTCCTTATTTCTCTTGTTTTTTCTTTTCCTTTTGTGTCTCTGTCCCACATTCATTCTTTCTCTCCCCATATTTCTCATCTCAGAAAACAATCCTCTCCCAAAGATACGTTTGGTTTGATTCTGAGCCCGTGTCTCCATTCCTCCATGCCATCCACCCACCCATCCCTTTCTTCTCTGGTCCCGCTCCTGCCCCAGGCCTCGCGCCCCTCCCCCACGCTCCCTCCCCCCTCAGGCCTCCGCTTTCTCTTGACAGATGGGAGGGCAGCGAGCACTCCCTCTTTAAAACAACATTTAATCACCGTTTTCTGTTCCTGGACATCAAAGCTGGGGCTTAGGCGCTGCGCTGGGGTCGCCGTGGTGCGGGCTCTGGGGGAGAGGGGGTGAGTGAATAGGGCCCGGCTGAATGGGCTTTGTGTGGCCGTCAGGGTCTGCCTGCTTTACGTGCTCTTTGACCCAGATATGATCTCATGGAGAGAAAGGGGCCCTGGCCCGGCCCGCCTGAGAACGCGCCTCCGTCTGACTCCACCCTCCTCCCTCCCTCCCGAGCCCAGGCCACAGCTGCCCTCTGCCCCAGCCCTGCAGCGGTGGGCAGCCTCCTCCAGGACAGGGCTTGCCAGGAGGGCACTCGGCTGGGGTCAGCAGAGGGGTCAGGCAGCCAGGGGGAGGGCTGCATTCCTCCTGAGTGTGTTTCCAAGGATATTGGGTGGGAGCCCCCCACATACAACGTCCCTTCTGGCCAGGGCTGCTTGGGTTCAGGTGGGCACGCGGGTCACATGTGAGCCTTAACAGCTCTCCGTCCAGCCACTCCAACAGGCTCCCCTGTGCCCCGAGGTGGGAGCCAGTGGAGACCCGCTGAAGGCTGGAGCAAGATGTGAGAAGAGGGGCGTGTGGCACTAAGTCCAAGGCCACGGCCTTCCCCATCCAGGTCTACATTGCCAGACTCCCCACAGGGCTGTAGGAGGAGAGATGCCTGGGGGGAGCACGAACCCCAGCTCTCTGCCTCCCTCCATTCCAGCCTTTGCTTTCTCTCTGCAGCCAAAGGGATTTTCCAAAAATGCAAACAGCATCATATCATTCCTTTGACTAAAGGCCGGAGTGGCTCCTCATTCCTGTTAGGATGAAATTCAAACTCCTCAACAAGGCTCACAAGACCCCTGGTGACAGAGCCCCTGTGCTCACCCCCATGCAGCCTCATCTCAGAATCCCCTACCTGTCCTCTGGCCACCCCGCACTCCATGCTCCTGACCCCTGGACCACAGGTGACTGCTGGAAGACACGGAGATCTGCCCCACTGTGGGCACATGCAGTGTCCTGTTGTGGGAATGGCACCGACACGCACACTCACTTCCCTGCTGCCTGGTTATCTCAACTCTCATTATTCAGGTCTCAGCTCCAGCCTTACCTCTCTCAGGAGACCTTCCACGGCTACCCAGCTGGACTGGGACCTCCTGTGCAGAGCTTCTGTGGTACCAGTTGCTGCAGTGCACATAACCACCTGCTTCCTTAATTCTTATCATTACCCCAACTTTAAGCTTTTTGTGGGGCAAGAATTCTGTATTGATTATCTTCCTGTTCCCGGACCCTAATGCTGTCTGGTATGCTGTATGCACCCAATAAATCTTTGTTGAATAAACGAATGAAAGAAAGAGGTGGGAAAGGAGGGAGGCAATTAGTACTGGGGCTGCGGTTGCAGTTGCCAAGGATAGTGAAGCCGGATAATCCTGAGACCGTCACCTGCCGGCCCAGGCACCTCCACGTGCAGGCATGTCACCAGCTGCACAGAGGCGGAAGCAGAGGCGCTCCTGCTTCCCCTCACATGTGTCCTATCCACTCACAGAGACACCTGAACAGCGTTTGCCATGTGCACAGGGAGGAACACCCCGCACAGGACTGGACATCACAGGCAGAGCACTGCCCAGGCATTCCTGTGTGTGGACAGGAGTGCACATGCGCTCATGCAGGTGAGACCAAGATGGGCAGGGGTCCGCTAGCAATCTCTAGTTCTGGGCCCACCATCCTCACTCCCAGGCCTTGGCCCTCCTGGGCTGGTAGGGGGGCGGGCTCCTCTCCGGGCTGTGTTTTCTGCTCTCCAGGGGGTGCCTCAATGAAAGTGAACTCACTCATTTAAACCTGACTCTCCGCCCTGCAGTCCCCTGCAGCGCTAATTACCCTGTGGTTCTAAACCGATTGCTGTACACTAAGCTTAAGCCCTCCTTTATTTATTTACTGACTACATTAATAGCAAAGCCACTGCTTTCAGCTGCCCCAACTGTATGCTGGCTGGCTGCACCTTGTTCCTCTGCATCTCCCTAGGGAGTTAGGTGCAGAGGCAGCCTGGCACAGAGCCCCCAGATCTGCTACCCTTACCGAACCCCTGGGGCCAGACAACAACGAGAAAATCATTGCCTTTGTCCACACTCACTCCAGACCCAAGGGAGAGGGCTCCTTCTCTGCTTCGGACTCTTCAGTGGAGTGGGAGCACACAACACACCCCAGTTCACCCACCAGGGGCTTCCCTTCAGCTTCCACAACTCCTGCGAGGTGCTCAGCCCCAGCCACGTTTTACAGATGGGTGAGCTGAGGCTGCAACCCTGGAGCCGTCCGTGCTGATGGCGAGACTGTGAATTCCAGCAGCTCTGTTCTTTCCTCTCTGTACACTGCCTGTCAAAGAGCTGTCCTCCCCTCTCCTGGCCCTCACCCACCCAGATCCACCAATCTCCTTTCAGCCGTAAGTTCTCAGAGCTCCGACTCTTTGCCATGAGGGAGGAAGTCCTGTGTTAATCAAAACCTCTGCCTCCCAGCTTCTTCTGTCTCATTCACATGCTTGCCCGGGATTTGCTGGTGATTCAGGCACTAGAGCCTTTCCTTCACACTCAGTGACCTTTCCCCAGGGCAGACCCAAGTCAGACCTTAGCTATCCCACTACCTTCCTCCACCACTTATATTTGGGCAAGTCTGGGGAGTGGAGGCCCGCTGCGGGCTCCCTGGTGATAGTGTCTTGCCTGTTCTTTTATTCTGGGGTGCATTCGTGCCCACAGCCAGGCACTGCCTACTTCCCTGAGTGCCCTCCTGGTGAAGCTGGGCCCTGGACTTAGGGCATGACAGCATTCGGAAGACTAGATGGGCACCATCAAGGATGCAGCAGATGGACCCGTGGAATCAAACACTCAGGCTCTCCTTTGATTTGAAATAGCCCGATGCCTGCTGTGCTGGGCATCCCCTAAGGATTGCCCAGCTAAGAACCCTAGGGGCAATCAATCCTGTGCTGGGATTGCCCAGACCCCTAAGGCAGTTGGGGTCTGGCAGAAAGAACCTGGGGTTCAGGGTCAAGATGACCTTGGTCTGAGGTCACTTCTGCCATTTCCTGTGTGACCTTGACTACATCTCAAAATCACTCTAAGATTCTGTTTCCTCCGCTGCAAAATGGGGCAGGAGTAATGCCTGCCCTGTCTACTCTCAGGTCAGTCATCTACTGAGGTATATAAGCCACGAGAATCAGCTTTCCAAACGCCATGGTGCTATAAAAGTGAAAGTTATAAATGGGGGCAGCTCAGAGGTAGCCTGAGAGAGGAGCTAATGGCCTAGACATTCGATTCCAGGCCAGGGCCTGGATAGTCAGAACCCAGGAACCTGGGAGTCCGGAGTGGACGCCTCCTCCTCCTCCGGCATCACTGGGACTCTGCCGCCACCTAGTGGGTATAGGCTGCAGGTGCTCCTGCTGCGCAACTAGGTCTGGAGAGTGACTGCGAAAGCACCTGGTTCCTTTTGGTCCCCTGATCTTCCAGCTGGATGAGGGGAGAGTGTGGTCCAGATTTATGCCAGAGAAGAAAGGCCTTAGGCCACGTGGTAGAGAGTTCAGTTGGACTTTCCAGAATTTCTCCTGAGTCAACATTTCTATTCTGACTCCTGTTTGCCCACCTTTCCCCCCACTGACTGGCCCTGTCAAATCCTACTTCCCCCATCCCCAAAAGGCTGGATTGGGAGCTGCTGTCAGCCAGGTCCAGTCCCAGGGAGTGATGGGGCCTCAGCTTACTGAGGCGAGGTCAACCTCAGATGGAACACAGCTCCTCCAAAGCTCTGCCGCTGGGAGAGAGGCAGGCCGCCACCAAAGAAGGGTTACACAGAGTGTGGCTCACCGAAGGGGACCCCAGGAGGCTGGAGGTGCTGGGACAACTCTTATCTCCTGAGGAACTTCGGAAAGCCTAGAAAAGCCGTAATGAAAGTGTGCTAAAATCAGCTCCTGCCTCTAAACAGAACTGTCCTGCGAACGCAGTGCCTGTCCCCAAACCCTCCACAGCCCCAGTCGGGCTGGTTAACAGCCGAGTGCTCAAGTTGACACCTGGACTCACTGGGAGACAGTGGATTATACAATCCCTTGGGCACTGGGGTCTAAGGATCGTTCGACTAGAAGTGATCTTACGATGGATCATTTCGTCCCTGTCTTTGCCTTTCGGCACCTTCAGCCATCTCAAATGGGTGCAACTAAAAGGTCTGGAGAACCCTTCTGAAGACTGAGCCTCTAAGATTCCAGGACTCTCGCCAAAGTCAAGATTCTCAGAGCAAAAAACACCTCTGACTCCATAGCACCTCTTAGCACTTCTTTAAAAGGCAGTGTTTCCCCTTGTTTCTCCCCCTACCTCGATCACTGCGGTCTTCTGCTTAGAGTGAGCTTCTAGTGACACCAGGTGGTGAGAAAGGGAAATGCATACAAGATGGGCCTAATAAACCCCCATTTGGGAGGGAGGAAGTTACAAAATGGCAGGAGATAAGGGGTGGAGGGGAAGGATCTCATAAATTTACTTTACTAATAGTCACCTTGTTCTCAGAAATCTCTTGCCAATTAGGCTTCCTCCTTAACATCGTATCCCAGGCGCCAGTACGTGACTTAATCCCCCAGAGCACAGCTGAGAGCCGGCTGGATTAAATTCACTCTCTCTGGTATCAAGGACAACACAAGAAAATAGGCTCCAGGAATAACAGGCTTCTGGTCAAGATGGTGACACGGGCAGCCATGGCTCGCCTCTTGGCACAACCACATCAAAATTACAACTAAAGTATAGAACAACTATCACTCAGGAACGTCAGACATCGAGTTGAATGGAAGTCTGACAACTATGGAATTGAAGAAACCACATCCATCCAGACTGGTAGGAGGCGAGTAGACGTGGAATAGGCTGGCCCCGCACCCACGTGGATAAAATTTCAGGAGGGATATCTTGGGAGCGAGGCATCCCAGCCCCACACCAGGCTCCCCAGCCCAGGTTTCCAGTGCCAGGAAGATAAGCCCCCCCTAACTTCTGGATGCAAACACTAGTGGGGATTGAGTTGGTGGTGGAGGCTGCTGGATCCCTAAGCAGTTCCTCTTGGGGAACCCACACATGGACTCACCTCAGGGCCAATGCATCCTGTAGACAGCTACAGACCACTTTGGAGCACCACCACCCTGACCACGCACACTGATTCTCCACGAAGGGCAGAGGTTGATGGTCAGTGGTCACAACCAGTCCTTGCAGAGCTGACTGGCCTCCCTTTGATCTGCCAACAGCAACCAAGGCTCAAATATAAGAGGAGGGTGTATTCGGCCCACACAAAGGGCGCACCTCAAGTACCCAGCTTGAATGATAGGGGAGACTATGCCACTAGACCCTACCAAACACCTACTACATTAGGCCACACTACCAAGATACGGAGTACACAGGCAGCAAAATCTTGGACACTGCTCATAGAAATATTTTATTGGACACTTCTCTCCAGGCCAGGGAAACAAAAGAAAAAATGAACAAATGGGACCTCATCAAACTAAAATGCTTTTGCCCAGCAAAGGAAACCATCAACAATATAAAAAGATAATCCACAGAATGGGAGAACATATTCGCTGATAATTCTGATAAGGGGATAACATCCCAAATTTATAAAGTACTTAGAAAACTCAACACCAAAAACCAAACAACCCAATTTAAAAATGGGCAAAGGACCTGAATAGACACTTCTCCAAAGAGGACATAGAGATGGCCAATAGACACATGAAAAGATGCTCAAAGTCACTAATCATCAGAGAAATGCAGATTAAAACCACAATGAGATACCACCTCGTACCTGTAAGGGTGGCTATCATCAATAAATCAAAAAACACCAAGTGCTGGCAAGGATGTGGAGAAAGGGGAACCCTTCTGCATTGTTGGAAATGCAGACTGGTTCAGCCACTGTGGGAAGCCGTGTGGAGATACCTCAAAAAATTAAGAATGGATCTGCCTTTTCATACAGTGATCCCACTTCTGGGAATATATCCAAAGGAACCCAAAACACTAATTTGAAAGCACATAAGCACCCCTATGTTCATTGCAGCATTGTTTACCATCGCCTGGATATGGAAGTAGCCTGAGTATCCATCAGTAGATGAGTGGATAAAACAACTTTGGGACATTTACACAATGGAATTCTACTCAGCCATAAAAAAGAAGAAAATTTTACCTTTTGCAACATCATGGATGGACCTTGAGAACATTCTGCTAAGTGAAATAAGCCAGTCAGGGAAAGATAAATACTGTGTGATTTCATTCAAATGTGGAGTCTAACGAACAAATGGAACTAACAAGCAAAACAGAGACAGACTCATAGATGGAGAGCAGATGAGAGCTGGTGGGGTGGGGCTTAGGGGGTGGAGGGACTGAGCAAAAAGGATAAGGGGCTCACGAACATGGACACCAGAGTGGTGATTGCTGGGGGAAGGGAGGTATAAAGAGACTTGATAGTAATGGAAAAATATAATGAAGACTATATATTTTAAAAAAAGAACAACACAACATTAGCCCAACTCTCTGCCCACCTGCCATCAGGAGACAGAAGCCATTTTTAACCACAACCACCAAGGAGCCCAGTAAAGTAAGGCCCATAATGACAAGTCTGACGAATTACGTGTCCATCCTCCTATGAAAGGTCATCTACTCCTCTTGGGCTCTGGGTCTCGTCTTCTATGTCTTTCCAAGCTCTTTGCTCCTGTACTTTGCTTTCTGCTGCATCCATTTCTCCCTTTCGACCTGATTGTTTCCATCAGCATACATCTAAAAAACATCTATTTTAACAAACCTTCCCCTGGTCCCATGTCTGCCTTCAGTTACCATCCAAGTCCTCCTCTAGAACAGCAAATTCTAGAAAGAGCTGTGTATAGATACTGTCTTCATTTTTTTACAGCATTTCTGTCCTGAGTGTCACCCCATTGAAACTGTCTTCTCAAGCTCATCAGTGACTCCATCTCCCAAAACACAGTGGCTACTGGGCTGTCTTCGTCTGACTTGACCTCTCGGCAGTGGTCTACATGCCTGGCTCCTTTTGGAAATCCTTACTCTCCCGCTATCTCCTACCCAGCGTGCTGCTGCTCAGTCTCCCTAGCTGGCTCCTTCATTTTCCTCTGCTGGAACTTTGGATGTCGTTTGCACGATCTCTGAATGTTTCTGCAATCCTCTAACCTTGTCCGTCTACTTCCTCCTTTGGCATCTCGTCTGCTTCTGTCACTTTTATGATGTGATGACTCACAATTGTTTACTTCAGTCTTGAGTTTTCCACTGAGTTCCAGACTCAACTGCTTGGTTAACACATACATTTTAACGTCTAGGAGGCATTCCCAACTTAAAATGTCCTCATGAGAAGTCTTATCCATGTATATGCATGCCCATCTCTTCCACTGGGGACATAGGATAATGCTAGCTGCTATAACAAATAGATAAAAAATACACAATGGCTCAAATAGAGAAGAAGTTTACTTCTCACTCCTTTAACTGTCCAAGGTGAATGTCTGTGATCGGTAGGTGGCTCTTCTCTACATCTGCCACCCTGGAGGCCTCGTCTTCATTTATCCAGAAGAAGAGGAGAGACGGTTTGGGCTTGCCTGCTTTTTAAAAGCCTTGGCTGAGTAATAACATGCGTCTTTTCTTCTTTTATTCCATTGGAAAGTACTCAGTCACATGGCCATATCTAACTGCAAGGGAGACTGGGAAATAGATTCCGCATATGTTCAGAAGAGGGAGAGATTGATTTTCGGTAAAGAGCTAGTAGTTTCTGCCATAGTCTGTCTTTATAGTTACCAATTATCTGTTTATACTCTTCTTCCTACACATAGAGCACACTTACTCCCAAAGGGAATTGATCCCAAATTTTATTCGATCATTGCATTTGTTTCAAAATTTAGGATTTCTGGATGATGTGTAGGCACCCCCTCCAGCCCTATGAACTAAAAGCAAGTCATCTGTACCCTACTGCTACCCATTCGGTACATGGCTAAAATGAATGACAGTAGCCCATGCTAGACAATGTCAAAACATAATCATAAAACGTCCTTCTGCAGTTATGTTTCCTCTTCTCCCTTGGTATAAATTAAGTAGGATTCTCTTTTTCCGGCAGTTAAACGTGGCCAGTGACTGATTTAGAACAGTCGTGTGTGAGCAGGAGTCCTTCGTATCACTGTTGGGCAGAGGCTTTGAGAGGCAGTACACCCCTGCATTCATTTCTTAAGGCTGCCGTAACAAATGACTGCTACTTGGTGGTCTGAAACAGAAATTTATTCTTTCGCAGTTGTGGGAACCGGAAATCTGAAACCAAGGTGCCGGTAGGGCCACATTCCCTCTGCAGACTCTAGGTAGGAACTTTTTCTTGCCTCTCCTGGTGGCTCCTGGCATTCCCCGGCTGTGGCAGCATCTCTGTCTCTGTTGTTACGTGGCCTCTTCCCTACGTGTCTCTGTGCATTGTTTTCTGTCTCTTTTAAAGACACTCATTGGATAAAGAGCTTAACATAATCCAGTATGATCTCATCTCAATCCTTATCTTAAATACATCTGCAAAGACCCCATTTCCAAATAAGTTTACAATGGACATGAATTTTGGCGAGACATTGTCCAGTCCACCGCAGCTCCCTTCAGGATAAAGATGCCCTTTTGGCCATGGGAGGACCGGGGCCTGCATAAGTCCCTAGTCTGCAGCGATGGTACTCAAGTGTTGGTGAAGCCCCCCCTATCTTGGTAACAGAGTAAGTTCTTTAATTAGACCCTTTTCCTGTCTTGGAGGAATTCCCTTGTCTGTTGTTCCTGGAGTCCTTGACTCCAGTTGCTAGGAAATAATTTCTCGATCGCTCTCTGTCCTGGCCACATCTGAAGTGGATTCTGGGAGCTGGGCTTCCCAGGGGCTGCACAGTTTCCCCCCTGAGCCTGATTCCCACCCGCACGAGTTTGGGGTACCCAGTATGGTGCTAGGCCCCAACAGCCCAAGGCTTTATTAGGCCAGAGAGGCACAGGCTTTTCTGCATTTCAATTTCTTCTAAAACAGCTTTTGGAGTTTCTTGCTTCCAATCCATTCCTCATGCTAGTCACCAAAGCTAAAGTTCCTTTCTAGGTAGGGTTGTCAAACCTACTTTTATTATTGCTGTTGCTGTTAATTTTTTCTTCCTCAAAGCCAAGCTTCCTTATCAACCTCTGTTGGTTTCCTTGGGGTCCTCTGAAAGAGCTTAGGTGGGAAAGACAACACTTTGAACTTGTTGTTTGCCATAGGACAGAGCCACTTTGTAAGGAATTTTTAACAATAGGCCATTATTGCCTGAAGCCTTTAATAGGCTTCAAAAAATATCTTATTCTAGGACATGTTCATTGATTTTTAAAGGAAGGTGAAGGGAGAGGAAAAGAGCGAGGGGAGAGAGAGGAGAGAGAGTGAAATGCTGTTCAGTTGCCTACTACCCGTGCCCCTGGCCCTGCAACCTAGGCATGAGCCCTGACTGGGCGTGTGCTCTGACCAGGAATCGAACTGGCAACTCTTCTGTGTATGGGATCATGCTCCAAACAATTGAGCCACACTAGCCAGGGCTCCTTTTTCAGTCTTATTTTCTATAATTGAGGGCGTAGAAGCAATCGGCTTACTTATATCCAAAAAACATTAATTTCTACCTCCCCCCTATTGTCTTGTATTTCTTCTTGGAAACTTGTTCTTTTTTCCTGAACTCATCTCTTAAGAATAATATCTTGATACAATCACTGGAGAAAACAGACACGCACTAACATCCTGGTTCTTTTCCCGGTTTCTCTTAGAGCTATGGCTCAGTATGTACTTGGTCTGCCTTTCGAGTTATTGCAAGCAAGGTTTTTCCTGAATGTGTTGATCCTGA
>PVKM010050680.1:0-10653 GCA_004027735.1 Carollia perspicillata
AGTTATCTCAGTATAGTGAGAAATAGTTGCTATTTATTGAGTACTTGTGTGGGAGACTGAGTGCTTTACCTGTGTTACTATCTCATTTAATCTGTAAAGAACCTCATGAGTTAAGAATTCTCATCCCCAATCTGGAGCTAAGAAAGCAGTGCTTCAGCTAGAGCTGGGATTTGAACCCCGCCATTAGGTTTAACCAGTCTGGCAGAAGGTATTGAGGCGAGAGCCCACATGTCTAGAATGGGGCCACACAGGTCCTGGCAATAAGAAAGGCACCTGCTGAGGCTTCTGTCCTGACTCATAGCAGCCCTGGTTGGTGCTGTCGAGGGTAGAAGGAAGGTGGCCAGGCAGAGGGGAGCCAAGGGGGTGGGTGGAGCCAGTCTCTGAAGGGTCTGACCACCCAAAGCCGGCCGGGGGCAGGGCAGATGGGTGAGCAGTCAACACCCAAAGCCCATGAGTACTGAGGAGGAACTGTCATTCTTGGCAGCAAAGACCAGGGAAGAGGACAGTGCTCAGCATCCGAGGGACGGCACTGCAGAGAGCCGGGTCCAGACAGGTCAGACCAAAGGTGACAGTGAGCTAAAATCCTATTGTAGAAACTACCTCTGGGAAAAAAATTTCTTAAAAACGCCCACCAGAGGCCAGTATACAGGTTTTTCTCATTAAATCCAACACAGCTAGCTTTTTTTTCTCTAGCATTAGAACAGATGAAAACTAAAAATAGTATCTTTAAATGCTAAAATCAGACTTGGTACAGAAAGCCACTGTAGGAGGAGCTAGAAAACTGAGACACCACATCCACCCAATTAATTCGGTTAGTCACCCATCAGACATTTACCAAGTTCCCTAGCTGCGAAGCTGAGTAAGACTCCGGCCTCACACTCAGCCGCCCTCTTGGGCGTGAGTCACTGAGAGTCGTGGTAAGTGGAATTTTCCAAACTGTTTCATTGTTCTCTAGTCCTGTCTCCCCTATTACTCTCCCCCTCATTCTTACCAAGCAAATGTAGGCGAACGCAGATAGATTAGATGTATAATTTATGCACAAGGAAACCCAGGCTGGTGGGTGGCATGATGGGGGAGGCATGCTTTGCAGAGAGGCACACTGAGAACCTAGCAGGGCACCAGGCCTGGGAGCAGCGTTCTGGGCTCAGCTGGGCTGGGCCGGGGGCAAGGGTAGTTCCTAAAGGAGTCGTGAAGGCCAAGACCAGATTGAAACAAAGGGAGCCTTGTATCTGGTTGGCCTGAAATTCACAAATTCCTTCCCTTGGAACAGGGCCTGCAAGTGAGAGGAATGTTAAGTTCGACTTTCCCTGTGGCAAGGAGAGGAAGCAGGTCAGTCTGGGAGTATGATGGGGCTGATGTTGTCATGGGGTCAGCAGGAGAAAAGCAAATGCAGAGAGCAGCCAGAGTCCAGATAAGGCGTCAGGAGTAAGCGGCCAGGAGGATGTGGTTTTGGAGGGGCGGGCAGCCACGTGGAGGTAGGAGACATGCAGTCCATGCGCTGAACAGCGAGGAGGCCAGTTTGGCTGGATTACAGAGGACGTAGATGGACAAGTTTGGGTGGACAGATGGTCTGAAGGGTAGGGTGAGGAGCTGACCGTGGTAAAGTTGTGAAATGATTTTGAACATAGCCGGGATAACCTTCAGAGTTTGAATCCAGAGAGCATCCAGCCAAATGGATGGCTGGAGGCCAGGAGGTGGGCTGGGACACCATCCCTGTGGGCTGTATGGTAAGCGACGCAGGGGAGATCAGTTACGTGGGCAGAGTCTGTGCAACTTGGGATCTGACTCAGTGTCAACAAGGAGGAGGAAGGCTAAGTGGGCATTGCAAACGTGTGAGTGCCTTGTGCACTGCACTGACTTCTCAGAGCCAGAATCAGTCTCACTCATCTTAGCATCTGCGGTGCCCGCCTCAGGGCACGGCACGCGGCGGGCTCTGTAAATGTTCGATGAGCAACAGAGTTCACTCATTGGGAGCCTCATGGTCTCATCATTGGAAACCCAGTTACAGGGAAAAAACTTGTTTGAGAAGGCAAGTTTATAGCTGATTGTCAGGTAAAATTAGAAGCAAATTAGTGCTTGGAGTTGGTTTTGTTCCTTGTCAGTGGCACTTCCTCGGAGAGTTGGTGGAAGTCCCTCAAGAGGACCCGTACAGTCTCACCCAGGGCTCGAACCCGCTCCACCATGGCCACTGGCACCCAGCGCTTCCTAGGACACTCACTCCGGGGGCCTCACTGAGTCTGCTCGGCGGGCTGTCAGGGACATTACAACTGTTATCCTCGTGAGACTGAGGCTCAGAGAGGTGGTGGTTTGCCCGGGCCAGTCTCTGGCGTAAGCAGACTTGAGTGGAAGTCTTCAGATTCCTCGGCATCGTAACAGAGACTGATGACCGAAAACGTTTGGCCCGAGCTCCTTCTGCACTGACTCCAGTTGGAGTTGCCGGTTTTTTTATAGCTCAGAAAGGGCTGCAGATAAATGAAGTCTCCTTTTTGTTTGTTTCTTTTGTTTTTGTCCTTAGGTGCTTGTGACTAAATTCACTAATTTCACTGGCTGTCAAGGCTGTGTTAAGGAAAATGGGTTTGAACTGCTGTGGTTTTTGAGTGCTGGGCTGGATGTCAGAAACCTTTGCCATCACGGGAAAGTCTGTCACTCTGGATTTACTATCTGTTCCCCGCAGCCGAATTCCTCGGCAGCGTGATTTAGCGCCTGGCTCCCCATCAGCCAGTTTTGGCATTTATTTGAATGCATTACCCCACTGGTTTTCATAAACTATTTTACAATGGTTTAAAATAAATGACTGTTTATTTCCACAAAAACCATCTGTATTTCTTTACAGAGCAACAGATAACTGTATGTAAAATTTGGGAATGTCACAGTGACTCAAGTTAAGAGAAACAGATTGGATTGAAAAATTGGATGCTAAGGGACAGTGTTAAAGGCTTCCATCCTTTCTAACAAGTGATATCTGGTTTCGAAGAAGGAAAAAATGCTATTTGTCCCGAGTACTGTCAGGCCTCCCTCCTCCCCGGGAAAGAGCACGCACGGCGGGTTAGGACGGGACGCGGGCTGTGAGCACTCTCCCTGGCACTGGAGCGTCTGTCCCTTGCGGCGCCCTCCCTGCCGGAGGTGGTGTGGAGACGGCCCTTGTCCAGTGGCTGCCAGCCCTCTCCAGGTGTGGAAGTTTGGGGTTGCCCATGCCTACGTCTTCTTGCTCTGAGGTTGAGCGGTTTCCACCTGGGCTGTGCGTCGTGGCTCAGAGAACTGGGGTAGCTCGCTCGCTCGTTGAGACACGTTGTGGTGGCGAGAGAAGGCAGGCCTGGGTGAAGGAACCGAACTGATTGAAATGGAGGGCTGGCCCCCGGCAGTGTTGGCCTTCTGCTTTCCAGCCAGTGGCCAAAGCAGCAGACAAGTAAGCTTGTTTCTGCTGGACCCACACTCCCTCCCTCCATCCCAAGGAAGCCCAGTCAGAGAGCGGGCATTTGGACTCCAGTGGAGGTGGATCCTCACGTCCGTTTCGGACGAAGAGGCAGCCAGGGTGGTAGCCAAGCAGACCAGGCTTCCGTTGAGTCACAAAATACTCATTAAACACGGCTCGTGCTGGGGCCATCCTAGGAGCACAGAGACGCACAGCCAGCACAAGGGCCAAGCCCAGCGGAGAGCCTTTCCACACGGGCTGCTCAGAGAAGCCCGGAGGCAGGGCCTCCTGTGCAGAGTTTTGACTCACGGAGGAGGAGAGACAGGCCCTGGAGAAGTGAAGTGGAGGGAAGATTACCCCAGACAGAGGCACTCGTGTGAGCAAAGGCACAGTGGGTTGAAGCGACATGGTTTGGAGGATATTGCTGGGTTACTGCATCATTAGATGGGAGGCAGGAAAGGGAAGGAAATGAGACCCGGGCGCGGGGGGGAGACCTTGAAACTCAGTTCCAGCCTCTGCTGGGGAACTAGAAACACCCACCCACTCCTCTACGTCTAAAAGTGCTGCTCGCAGAGCAGAAGCAGCCACCTAGGAATATGACTTAGTGCATCCCAGGAACAACTCGGAGACATTGATGCTGTTATCATCCCTCTTTCACAGATGAGGAAGTAAGGCACAGAAAGGTTAAGTAACTTGCCCAGGGTCACACAGCTATTAAGTGGTGGAGCTGGGAATTCAAACCCAAGCAGTCTGGCTTGTAACCATTATACCATCCCAATGTGTTAGGGTCAGCAGAGGTCGCAGGGCACTCTGTAGACCACACACACACACTCACATTGTTGGGTTCAGGGCAGGGATCAAACCCAGACCTCTCTGCCCTCAGTCTGCAGGGACGGACCACTGACACACCACCTCTGTTCTCAAAGCCTGAGCAGAGGCGTCAGGACTGCCCTAGAAGGAGGTTGAGTAGGCCAGAGAGAGAGCGTATGGAGTCACCCTTTGTCTTCCACAGCCCGTCTGGAATCCCTGAGGGCATGGGGAAGGCACAGGTGTCCAGTCTGGAGTGACAGCAGCAGGTGGGCCCTCTGGCCCTTGGTCCTCAGTCATGGCCTCTGTGTGAACAGAACTCTGAGTTCCAGCAGCTGCCTCGCTCCTTTGCGCAGCTCTGCAGTCTCTGGTCCAGCCGCGGCCTGCCTGGACCGCGGGAGCCCTGAGCAGCCTAGGGTCTGTGCCTTCTAGCTCCTGGCTCCACGGCTGCTTACGTGTCTCCTCGGCCACTGACAAGCCCCCGGACTCTGTGCAGAGAGCCAGAGACAGGGAGAGAGGGCCCCAGAGGCCTCGGTCCCTAATCCAATCTAGCAGGAGTCACCTCTAAAATTGTTCCACCTCATTTTTTTAAATTAGATTTTTAATGACAAAAGTAATGCCTGCATATACCCCCCATCAAAAATCTAAACAAGGTAGAAGTCTGTAAAGTAGAAAGCAAAAGCCTTCACCTCTGCCGTTGCCCATCCTACGCCCAGAGGCAATTCTAGCCAACAGAGAACTATGAGAACAGTCCAGCTCGTGTCCCCTCAGACTGTGCTGGTGCGTGTAGTCCGCAAATTTGTACTCACGTGTGTCAATGCACACATTGCGGGGTTTGATTTTATTAAACTGGAGCATAGTCCATACGGTCTATATATTTTTAAACTTGATAGTATGTATAGAAATCTCCCATGTCTCAATAAGTTCACTTATCCTTTAAACAGCCATATAACAGCCCAGTGTACATAATACTGTAATTTATTTAATAGTTTCCTACTGGAGAATATCTAGATTGTGCAGTTTTTGATATTAAAACAGTGCCGCAGTGAACATCTCTGACCATATGTCACTGTGTGCTTTGGAGCAATGTTTCTCAGGACAGATTCCTTTGTTGGGTCAAGGTTGTTCAATTTTAAATGCCCCCTCATGGAAGTCGTTCTATTTAACAACAATTACTGCGCACCTCCAAAGAGCCGTGCTCTGGGAATGCAGAGCACGGTTTGGGTTTTTAAAAAAGCCTCTCCACCCCCATCCTCGAAGATTGCCCTGATGGGAGGGAGTGGGGGTAGAACAATGACAAAGAGACAGAACTGCTCCCCATCCAGCCTGCGCAGTGCGCACTGACGGGCACAAGGCCCCAGCCCCGAGGAGGTGGGGATGAAAGAGCTCTTGATTCTGACGGGGATTCGGGCGAGGCTGCGGGGAGGAGGGGAGATGCCCGAAGGTGTGCCTTCCTGCGCCTCCCAGGAGCACGTCGGCGAGGCCGGCCGTTCAAGAAGAAATCCGTTCTGAAGAATTATGACGCTCCCACATGTTCCTCTGCACAAAGAAGGAAATCTCGGCTGTACGCCCTTTCCTTTCCTCCTCTTGGCACTTTCTGATTGATGATTGGAAATGATGGCAATACATAAACTATTTTTCTTTTTATTTTATGACCTGGTAATAGCAGTAACATATTTCCAGTAAATGTTTTCTATCGCAATAAAAAAGTTGTAACAGGACTAGAAATGGGTATAGTTAAACCCTAAAGAAATCACACTTTCAGAACTGTGGATTGAGGCAGTAACTCTGTAAATCATTTAAGGTAGAAAAGGCCCCCTCCCGGGAAGGAAATCAGGGCAAGCGGCCGGTGTGCACATTCAGCGCCGGCCAGGTAGGGTCCTCCTGTTGGGGCCGAGGGACCCTCATTTCGACCCCTTCAAGACCAGCCACCCCCGTCCCCTCTTTTTCTAGTCTGCGAGCCCACGTCTTCAGTCCTCTCAGAACTGATAAATCATCTCAACCTTACAGTTTCTTTCTTCCAGCCCAAAGGTTAAGGAGATTATAAAATGCTCTTTCTGGAATACAGCATCAGTGTGGTTGAGAGCACGGGCCCTGGAGTCCCACGCCTTGTCCTGCCCTCTCCAGGGCACAGGACGCAGCCACTTCACTTTGTGTTTTCTCCCCTGTTAAACGGGGTTATAATAGGGCCTGCCTCCTAGAATTTTACCATTTAGAGAGCTAATGCACGCGTGTAAAGCACTGGGTGAAGGTCCAGGAAAGACCTCATTGTCAGGCACTGTTGTCTTCAAAAAAGAGCAGATTGATGGTTTTGTTAAGTTTGCATCGCAGCACAACAAGCGACAGTTACCAGGCGTTTCTGACACCCTAGGCTCTGTGTCACACATGGTCTTCGCAGTTACTCCAGGAAGGGTTAGGTCACCTAATTTGCTGGTAAAAGAGCCAGGATTTTAATTCAAGTCTTTTTGCCTCCACAAACCAAGCTGTAACCACATATCCACCTTCTGGTATTGGACACTCAGTGGCAGCAGTGACGGTAAACTTTGAGTAATTCTGTCGCACACCAGACATGGTCTTCTTTGGCTGATAAAGATATGGAACATAATGTTAAAAGCCTGTGCTCTTGAAACTCGAGGACCAGTCCAAAAAAAAAAAAAAAAGTAGCATTTCCTTTTTCTAATTGGAGGCAGAGCAGCCTGCTCCTTGATCCTTATTTAGGCTTTGTTACCCTTAAGAGGATGGATAGAAGCTACCGCTTCTGCGTCTCATGTCCTTAATATGCTGTAAAAATTAGGCCCTTCCCAGCCTTTGTCTTTAATTTCTGATTCTGGCTGACACCTTCATTAATGGTCCAGTGCAAGCTTTCTGTCGACTTGAGGACTACTGTGCAAAAGTGGTTTGCTGTCCTATCAATAATAGTCATAATTTCCCCAATACTCTCATCAGCAGTGAATTGAGTCTTGCAGCAAAGAAATGGAAACCCCAGTGCAATGGTTTTAAAGTGATTTGTCTTGTAGACGGCGTCTTATTTCAGTAAAATCAGGTCAGCGCAGCACTGCTGGGTCAGATGTAAGTCTGATACAAATTAGTTGGAGGAAATTGATCATTTGAACTTTAGGTTATTTTTAGCTACTGTAGCTTTTTAAATATCTCTTTTCTTTGTTTACATTTGTTTTAATAAACTCGAACCATCATTGTCAGGCAAATTAAATGTCTTCTCAATTTCAGCCAGGCCTTTGATAAGAGGAAAGGCTGCTCTCTCTCCACCCACGGTAGAGGCCGTCCCTGCAGGGCTTGGGGGTCTGCTGAGGTTATGGCAGTGGCTTCAACACTGAAGCCCACTCCTCCTCATCCTCCCGCCAGCCCCTGTGCTGGGGTTTGTTTATTGCACAGACTGGCCCCTTGACCAGTCTGTTCTTCATTGCTATTGAAAGTTAATGGGGGCAGAATTGCATTCCCAAACATTTGAACCTGAAGTGGCCAAGGCCGAACTTAGTTGATCTCTGGTGATCGGTTCAATTTAGTTACGATTTTTTGCCATTAGGCTGGGGCTGAGTGATGGTGATTTGGTTGAGGCCAAATGTCTGGAGAAAATTGGCTCCCTGATAAGAGTGCTGTTATCAGAGGGGGCTGCCTTCTCATTTACATTTAGATGAGTATTGATTATTTATTTACTCAGAGAAGTGGGATTCGTTTCCAATCTTATCTTCCCCGTCTCTGCTTGTCAGCAGAAAGAGAGATAGAGCTCCTGACAGCGGGCCGAGATAACAGCACTTTGCAGTGCAGATAAAAGTTGGAACGGGCCTTTTTCTAGTCTTGACTGAAAGGATAAGTTTTAAAAATTAGAACTGATGGGTCATGCTTTCAAAACCTTTCCTGAAGGTTTTGCAGTTTAACTAGGCAGGAGAATTGGTTTACTGGAACAGCCTTGGTCTTTCTTCTTTCGTAATAGCAATTGTGTTTAATTCTATTATATTCAGCTGTTTCACTGAGAACAAATTGTGCCTTGGCTCAGAATAGGCTAAAGTGTGACCTTACTGTCATGTCAGCTTGTTCCTTTTCTATTATTTAAATTCCAAATGATCCGATCTGAGCCTCAGAGGGGGTATAAACTACAGTGGTTATCACATGACTATAATTCCCATACTTACGTGTGTTAAGACGGAGCAGAAAGTGATTATAGCCGCCCCTAGAGGAAGAGCTGTGAGCAATGGGACCGACGCTAAATGCAGGTGTTTGAGAGTAGCTGGTGTTGGGTCTGCGCTCTGAAGTCAACGGCGTCAGCTTGTCAGCGATGGTGTTGGCTCGGTGAGGAAGTCAGATCCCGCCAGCCCCTGCCATGGAGCAGACGAGGCTTGGCACAGTTCACCTTCAACGGGTCTCCCTGCCACCAGTCTCTCTTCCAGCCCCTTGCCAACAGTGCCACCAAATGAGCCTTCCAAAATACAGAGCTGATTATGGCACCCCCCTGCCCTGCTAGTGTTGGTTGCTCAGAAGAGAGAATCCAAACCAACAGTCTTGGTCAAGTGTCCCAGCTGCAGCTTCCCCTCGAACCCCCGCCAAGCCTAGGCCCTTCCACACCGAATTTCCCTCGGTTGGGAGGTGGGGAGGGGTTTCTGTACCTCCTTGCCTTTGCACATGCTATTTCCTCCAGGAAAGCACTAATCCCTTCTTCTTCCCCTGGCTCCAAGTCCTCCTCTAAGACTGGGTTCAGATGTTTCTGCCTCAAGGAAGGGGAAGTTCATTGCCCCCTCCACTCTGTTCCCACAGCACCTTGTCCTGACCCAGGGAAGAGCGCTTTGGGTCTCTGATAATGTATCTGTGTGTGTCTTGCCACGTCCCCAGCCTGCTTAATGGCAGGAATCTTTCATGAGTTTTCATCTGTGTCTGGGACATTATTGACGCTCAAAAAAGTTTGTTAACTGGATGCATGGATGGCATTATAACATCACATATCCTTGGATGCCTGTGCTGCCATGGTTCTGTGGGTTCTGGCATTTGCCCACTGCTTTTAGACCACATTCGTAGAACCTGAGAGACTAGGGAACTTGAGGAAGCCTGGCTGCTAACCAAGTCTTTAATCTGAAAGGCTGCCCAACGCTTCAAAGCAAGCTGGCTTAAATAGATATGCTCCCTCTCCCACCCCACATGCCCGCCTGGGACCCATCTGAGAAAGGATCTCTGCCCTGGTGCCAACATTCCCTGCCACCTCGTCTCTCCCCGAAATGGGGCTGCTGGTCTGTCATGACTTTTGGGCGAGGGATCTGCCTGCACCCCACTGCAGTGGGTTCTGTCCCAGCCTGTACTTGCAGTAATAGCAGCCGTCACGGGGCCCTTTGCTAAGAGAGTCCAGGCTTGTCTCAAGCCTCCACAGCAGCCTTCTGAGGGGAGTTCTCCTGTCTTCGTTTTACGGTTGAGAAAATGCACAGGGAGTGCACAACTTCCCCAGAATGCACTGTTACTCCTTGAGAGGGCGCAGACAGACACCAGGAGTTTCAGCTCAGAACCAGCCTTGCCTCTTACTTGCTCCCACCTACCCTTTTCTGGCTACTTTCAGATAAAGCAGCTCTTGAAGCTGCTGAATGGGAAACAGCTGACATGAATGCATGTCCTTGATCGTGTTCAGCCTCTGACCTTACCATTCTTCCTCAGACAGGTGGTCCTCAAACCTGTTCTGATGCTCAGCAGCAATAATGACGGGTTAATTCGCGTGTACCCCACTTCAATCCAGAAACATGTGGGAAACAGACATTTCTATGGTAGGATAAAAAATACATGAATTGAAAACTGCATGAAAGGAAATGGAAATTAAAGACTGTGAAGACTAAATGACACAGAACGTGTGTCCAGTCATCATGGTCGGGTCATGTGTTTAGTGCTGAACTTCCCTGTGGGCAAAGGAGAAAGGGACACAGCGTCAGTTAGTTATAAGATTTATGTTCGTCTGTCTAAAGACACAGAAGAGCAAGCCCGTTGCTCCGAGGAAGTGCAGTTTTTCCTGCGACCGAGGTCTGAAGGAAGTGTCTCCCGTGGGTTTTGAGAAATAAGACGCAGAACGATTGTGGCGCTGGTGTGGCCTCTCTCCCTTCGGACTTCCGCACCGGGTCCCAGTGGGCGTGCCCTCTCGGCTGGCTCTCCGCCGTGAAGGGGCCGCATGCTGAGCCCGTGTGTGCTCAGTGGAGGACCTAGGGATGGAGGGAGCCGGACCGGCCTGTGTGCTTCCACCACACAGCCTATACCACAGATTTTCAGTGGAACTTAAGTGCTGAGACGTTTGCCCCGGGCTTACAAAATCCCATAAAAAGCCTGCCCGAAGTGCCCAGAGCAGCATTTTGTCCCTAGCCCATTTGGTGGCCTGGTATTACTGCAGTAAACACATCACTGGAGTGCCCAGACAGAGTTTTCTTGTCACTGCAGAGTGACTGCTTCCAGAG
>PVKM010050681.1:0-10662 GCA_004027735.1 Carollia perspicillata
GAAAAGAATCTGAAATACACTCAGGTGGTCCTATTTATTGGCAACAAAAGGAATTTTTTCTATCGGAAGCTATTTCTTCTTTCATTGTTGTTCTTTCTGTTATACTTTAACTGTATATCTGACAATGCTGCCTCTTTTATGTTGTATTTAGAAATTAATATACTTATAAAGTTAAGATTTATTAGCCAAACTTGAATTCTAGTTTTAAAACTGACTGTGAATTTTATTTTTCATATATTTATGCATTACACACCTTAGCTATGAGAAGAAAAGTTTTTGATTATATGCTTCTTGCAGTAAATCTCTTGTTATTTAAACAAAAAGTTTCAGGTCTATCTTTGGAGTATTTATAACTTCTGATTTTTGAAATGACTGAATTAAGAGCTAGATGCTTATTCTTTTGGTTTGTTTGCCTAAAAACCAGTCCACAATCTGATTGTCTCTTGGGAGAGGGAGGTGCCTTGCAAACTTTCATATTAAGAATGTGCCTGAGGCTGCTTTACCCAGAAATAGTCTCAGATTTAAAACTTCCTCTACATAAAGTGGCATCTGTAAGTTTTGCTTCATTGGAACACTTAGAATGCTATATAAAATGTTGCCATTCTCTTAGATTGCTAATTATGTACCCATCTCTGATTTGACTTCTCCTTAAATGATAGAATTTATTAGCCCAAAGGTAATAACCTTGAGCATACCGGAATCTGAGTTTCACTTGAAATTCTGCAGAATACCCAGAAGGAGTGGGGGGCAGAAACACAGAAAGGGTTTTATGCAATGACTAAAAGATTGAATGCTGTTAAGTTTCAAAAATAAATATCAGTACTTTCAATTCAAGGACCCCTCTGCTTGACTACAAATTATGGAATAGTAAACCTTAGAATTTTCAAAATTGGAATATAAACTTTCAGGGAGGCGGGCTCCCAGGATGGTACCATTTGCTCTTTCCTTGCTAACCCTAGATATGGCAGCTCTTTAATGTCCTTTAAAAAGCAAATATATATTACTAAGGAAAACAAAGTTATTTATAATTGCCTTGTCATACTTGTTAAGGTGTTCTAGAGCCATTTGCATACAATTTAATGTAATATCATTCCATTCTATTGTTTACACAACGATTACTCAAAGATGACTGCAACGGTAAAAGGAAAATAAAAGTGTATTGCACAAAGAAATTGTGTCGCGTTGTTTTGTTCCTCCTTTAGATCTGATCTGCGTGGCTACAGTGATGTTTCAGCACTTTCCTGAAAATGCCTAACTAGAGAAAAGTGTTCTGGACGAAGAATAAGGCATCCATCCAGTCACAGAGAATCGGATTTGACAAATAATTCAAAGACTGTCGGCATGACATTAAAACCATAGGGCTAAGGACACAGACAAAGCAATTCCCCATGAAGAAGGACTGAGGGGTGGCCAAATGGTTTCTGCACAAGTCTGCACGAGGCAGAGAGAGAGGGAAATAGCACATAGGATTGGGTGCGAGAGATGAAGACACAGTATTGTGGGAACCCCACATCCCAATAAACTGACCTACAGTAGGGAGGGATCACTGAGGTGCCTGCGCACAGACTCATATACCCTAGGACAGAGCAAAAAGTGGTTTAAAGGGCACCTGAACAACATGAGAAGGAAAGTCATTTACTAACAAAAAGGCATCTGCCAAACAGGAGGGAAATGAGGGAGCTCTCCCCATTGTCAGAGGCACCAAGAGTGCTGTTTGTTGCACCACCCCTCCACTTCAATTGGGCAGGATCATGCTCCAGGTGCTCTAACCAGCTGGCCAGTGCTATCACAGTGTACGTCAGGCCAACTCATTAGCTCACAGCACACGACCACTTCAGCTACACCTCTAGACCCCAGCACAGCTTGCTCCCAGGGCCCAAGTCTGTTCCAAATACAGCTCCAACCATCCAGCCATACCAACCCTGGCACAGCTTGTACCTGGTACTCTCCATGTCCTGTTTCTGCTTCACTACAGGCCCTGGCATGACTTGCCTCTGGGATTACCTGTGGCCAAAACTCACTCCGGGTCTATCTACAACCTGTTTGCCAAGGAAGCCCCAGCTTGCCTTTCTCCATTGGTTTTCCTGTATCCCACACCCACTTCAGCTCCAACCCCAGCTCACCTGCCAAAGATACATAGCACACCCAGTCTATAAGGGAAAGCTACATAAACCCACTCCTTTGAGACCTGGAGAGGCTGCTGTTTCCATTCATCCTGGAAACAGACTGTCAACATGAGGAGAGAGAAGTATTTTCCAAATGAAACACAAGGACAAAACCTCAGGAAAATTCTAATGAAACAGAAGCAAGCAATCTTCCAGGTAGAGTTCAAAACAATGGTTATAAAGATGCTCAGTGAACTCTGGAGAATAAACTCAGTGAGAACTTCAACAAAGAGATAGGAAAGTAGGAAAAAGGACCAATTAGAACTGAAGAATACAATAGCATGAAAAATACAATAGAGGGAATTAACAGATTGGATGATGCAGAAGAAGGAATCAGCAAGCTGGAGGACATAGCAGTGGAAATCACCCAATGAGAATAGCAAAAAAAAAAAAAAAATAGAATTTTAAAAAACGAGGATAGTAAGGGACCTCTAGGACATGAAGCAGACCAGCATTCACAGGTGCATCCCAGAAGGAGAGAGAGAAATGGACAGAAACCTAATTGAAAAAATAATGGCTGAAACTCCCCTAACCTGGTGCAGGAAGCACATAGTCCCACAAAAAGGAACCTAAGTAGGCCCAAACCAACCTCATCATAATTAAAATGCTCAAAGTAAGAGAATCTTAAAAGCAACAAGAGAAAAACAGCTAGTTGAGTACTTATCAGCTGATTTTTCAGCAGCAATCTTGTAGGCCAGAAGAAACAGCACAATATATTCAAAGTGAGGAAATGGAAACTTCAAACCAAAAATACTCTACCCAGCAAGATTATCATTCGGAATTGAAGGAGCAATAAAAGAGTTTCCTGAACAAACAAAAGCCAAGGAAATGTATTACATTAAAACAGCACTATAAGAAATGTTGAAGGGACTTCATTAAGAGTAAAAGCTGAAAAAATAAATGAATGAAAAGAAACGTACTGATTAAGGCAAAGATTTAGTAAAAGTAGTGAATCACGCAATTATAAAGCTAGTATGAAGAATAAAAAAAGTGCTAAAATTATATATCAGTACAGTAGTAAATTAAGGGATACAAGGACACAAAATATGTAAAATGTATAAAAAAATAATGGTGGCTAAAGATGTAATACTTTAAGAATGTATTCAGCCCTGGCTGGTGTAGCTCAGTTGATTGAGTGCGGGCCTGCGAGCCAAAGGATCACGATTCAATTCCCAGTCAGGGCACTTGCCTGGGTTGCGGGCCAGGTCCCCAGTGGATGCAATGTGAGAGGCAACCACACAATGATGTTTCTCTCCCTCTCTCCCTCTCTTCCCCTCTCTCTAAAAATAAATAAATAAAATCTTTAAAAAAAAGAATGTGTTCAAACTATGCAACTATCAATTTAAAATAGATTGCTATAAACATAGCTTGTTATATATCACTCATAATATAACATAAGTACATACATATATATAACCTATAATAGACATACAAACATAAAGAAAAAATGAACCCAAACCATCACTAAAGAAAACATTCAACATAGAGAAGAGAGCAAGGGAAGAAGAAAGAAAGAGAGAAGATCTACAAAAATGACCTAAAAACAAGAAAATGGCAGTAAATACATATCTATTCATATCACTTGAAATGTGAATGGACTAAATCCTCCAATCAAAAGACATAGGAAGGCTGCTGGATAAACACTCACACATATGCTACCTATGAGAGGCTCACTTAAGGTAGAAAGACACAGAGTGAAAATGGAGAGATGGAAAAAGATATATTTTGGAAAAGGAAATGAAAAGAAAGCTGGGGTAGCAATACTTACATCAGACACAACATTTTAAGACAGACTGTAACAAGAGACAAAAGCACTTCATAAAAAGATTATTGAAACAAGAGGATATAACTCATAATTATCTATCCACCAATGTGGGAGCACCTAAATACATAAAATATGTGTATGTATGTAAAAAACATATAAAGGAGAGGTTGAGAGTAATACAGTCAGAGTAGTGTTCTTTAACAGCCCATTGACATCAATGGTTAGATCTTGCAGACAGAAAATCAATGAAACAGTAGCCTTAAACAACACAATCTACTCGGGCTTAATAACTATTTACAGAACATTCTATGCCAAACCAGCAAAATACACATTATTTTCAAGTGCACATTTTCCAGGACAGACCACATGTTAGGCCACAAAACAAGTCTCAATAAATTTAAAATGAGAGAAGTTGTATCAACCATGTCTTCTGATCACAGTGGTATGAAATGATACCAATTAAAAGAAGAAAAATGGAAATAACACAAATATAGGGAGGCTAAACAACATGCTTCTAAACACTCAATGAGTTAATGAATAAATCAAGGAGGAAATAAAAAGTATTCAGGCAAATGAAAATGGAAACACGATCCAAAATCTTTGGGACACAGCCAAAGCTGTTTGTTTTTCCAAGAAGGAAACCTATAGTGATGCAGGCCTACCTCAATAAACAAGAAAGGTCTCAAACAATCTGACCTCTCACCTAAAGGAAATCAAAAAAGAACAAAGCCCTAAGTGAGTAGAAGGAAGGAAATAAAGATCAATGAGAAAATAAAACAGAGCCGAAAAAATCATAGAAAAAATCAACAAAACTAAAAGCTGGTTTTTGAAAGACAAATAAAATAGGTGAAAGTTTAGCCAGACTCAACAAGAAAAAAAAAAAAAAAAGAGGGCCCAAGTAAAATAAGAAATGAAATGAGAAGTGTAAACGAACACCACAGAAATACAAAGGATTATAAAAATATGTAAAATATTATAGAACAGCAAATTGGAAAACCTAAAAGAAATGGATAAAATACTAGAAATAAAATCTACTGAGACTGAATCAGGAAGAAACAAAATCTGAATAGACAAACAACTGTTAATAAAATCAAATCAGTTACCAAAAGTCCCAACAAACAAAAGCCCTAGAGCAAATCACTTCAGAGGTGATTCTACCAAAAATTCAAAGAAAATTTAATAGCTATCCTTCTCCAACTATTCAAAAAAAAAAAAAAAAAAAAAACCGAAGAGAAGGGAAAACTCCCAAACTCATTCTACAAGGCCAAGCTTACTTTGATACCAAACCCAGACAGAACACTATAGAAAAAGCAATGTAAGGCTTATATTCCTGAACAACATAAATGTAAAAATTCTCAACAAAATATCAGCAAACCAAATTCATCAATACATTAAAAAGATCATAAACTATGGTCAAGTGGGATTTATTCCTGAGATGCAAGGTTCATTCAGTATCTGCAAGTCAATCAACATGATATACCACATAAACAAAATGAAGAATGAAATATGATTATCTGTCCCAGGCCAGGTAGCTGAGTTGGTTACAGCATCATCTCAATACTCCCAAGGCTGCAGATTCAATCCTTGGTCAGGGCACATGCAAGAAACAACCAATGAATGCATAAATAAGTGGAACAACAAATCTGTTTCTTTCTACCTCTCTCTGTGTCTCTCTAACCTGTTCTCCCTAAAAAAATCAAATCTAAAAAAAAATTAAGTATCTCAGTAGATTCAGAAAAAGCATTTGACAAAATTTAACATCCATTTGTTATAAAAACTCTCAACAGAGTGAGTAAAGAGCGAATATATGTCAACATAATAAATGCCATGTATGACAAGCTAACAGCTAACATCACACTCAGTGGTAAAAAGCTGAAGGCTTTTTCTCTAAGATGAAGAACAATACAAGGATATCCATTTTCACTACTCTTACTCAACACAGTATTGGAAGTCGTAGCCATAACACTGGACAAGAAAAGGTATAGAATAAATTCTCAAGATAGAGGTGTAGGAGATACACTGTGCCTCCCCACACAACTGAAATAAGGACAACAAATCTAAAAACAAAACAACCAGAACTGCCGGAAAAATCAAACTGTATGGAAGTCTCACAACCAAGGAGTTAAAGAAGAAACATTTACTCAGACTGGTAGGAGAGGCAGAGACCAGCAGCCAGGGCAGAGAGGCAGAGAGGATGCACAGCAAGGCAGTGGCTGACAGACTGGCCAGTCCCATATTTGTGTGCGGATGAACCTGGAGGAACAACTAGGGAGTGAGACAGACCGAGCAACCCAGGATTCCAGTGCAAGGAAATAAAGTCTCAAAACCTCTGCCTGAAAAATACCTGTGGGGGTTCAGGTGGCAGGAGAAACTCTCAGCCTCGCAGCAGAATTCGTTGCAGAGACCCACAGGGTCATAGACAGTACACAAAACCACTCTTCTTGGAATCAGCATCAAAAGGGCTCAGTTTGCTTGTGGGTATGGAGGAAGTGATTGAAAGCTGGCTGAGAGCCAAGCAAGCAGCAGTGTTCCCACTTGGGCCTCTCCCCCACAGACAACCACACAGCGCAGCAATGTAGGTTGCCCTGCTCTGGCAAATACTTAAGGCTCCGCCCCTTACTACATAACAGGCATGCCAAGGCCAAAAAAAAAAAAGGCCCAAATGAAAGAACAAATTAAAGTTCCAGAGAAAGAACTAAGCCACAAGGAGACAGACAACCTATCAGATGCAGAGTTCAAAACACTGGTAACCGAAACACTGATGCTCACAGAAATTATTATGATTACAAAATAAAGGAAGAAATGAAAGCTATACAAAGTGAAATAAAGGAAAATATACAGGGAACCAATAGTGAAGGGAAGGAAACTGGGACTCAAATCAATGTTTCGGAGCAAAAGGAATAAATATACATCCAACCAGAACAGAATGAAGAAACAAGAATTCAAAAAAATGAGAGGCTGAGGAACCTCTGGGACAACTTTAAAGGTTCCAACATCTGAATCATAGGGTGATGCAGACTCTGGCCAGCGGTGTCCATGTGTTGTGGATGTGACAAACAAAATCACTCGAACTGCAGAATTCCTGTGGAGAAAAGGGACAGCATGGCCATTCTCTTAGTGAGAGAGTGCCCTGACCCTTGCCTGGACAAGCTTTTGTTGCTTTCTGGGAGCATTACCTCAAGGAAGGTCCTCTTTCATTATGCTCAGGTTTGCTTTAAGTGATTACTTCTTACAGATAACAAAGAAAAGAATGTTGCAAATGCAAGGGAATGATAAAAGTGATTGATCTGGTTACATTCTATTCTTGGAATGGCTTAGCACAGACTTTAAGGAGTTACTTCAAAGATATACTTTAAATATCTTCTGTCTTAACTCAGGGTGAGGGAGTCTTAGCAAAAACAACCCTCAAAGCAGCCTAGATATAATGCAGGCCTGGTCCCCCATAGGAAAGCCGATCTATGGCCTGGCTCCTGTGTGCCGCCTCACGCCTGTCAGTTCTCTGAACCACAGCTGAGCTGCATTCACCACTGCTACACAGACCAATTTCCTATAATAGGGGTGCTGGAAGAAGAAGAGAAGAACAAGAAATTGAAAACCTACTTGAAAACATAATGGAGGAGAACTTTCCTAATCTGGCAAGGGCAATAGACTTCCAGGAAGTCCAGGAAGCTCAGAGAGTCCCAAAGAAATTGGACCCAAGGAACTACACACCAAGGCACATTATAATTGCATTGCCCAAGATTAAAGATAAGGAGAGAATCTCAAAAGCAGCAAGAGAAAAGGAGACTGTTACCTACAAAGGAGTTGCCATAAGACTCAGTGTATTTCTCAAAAGAAACCTTACAGGCAAGAAGGGGCTGGAAAGAAGTATTCAATGTGATGAAAGGCAAGGACCTACATCCAAGATTACTCTATCCAGGGGAGCTATCATTTAGAATGGAAGGGCAGATAAAGTGCTTCCAAGAGAAGGCACAGTTAAAGAAGTTCATCCTCATCATGCCCTTAGTATATGAAATGTTAAAGGGACTTATTGAAGAAAAGGAGATCAAAACTATCAACAGTAAAATGACAACAAACTCAACAATTATCAACAAACAAACCTAATAAAAGAAAAACCAAGGAAACAACTAGAACAGGAACAGAAACACAGAAATGGAGATCACCTGGAGGGTTATCAGTGGGGAGGGGGAGAATAGGAGGAAAAGGTACAGGGAATAGGAAGCATAATTGGTAGGCACAAAATAAATAGGGCTGAAGTTAAGAATAGCATAGGAAATGGAGAAGCCAAAGAACTTATATGTATGACCCATGGACATGAACTAAGGGTAGGGGTTAATGCTGGAGGGAGGAAGGTGCATCACAGAGGGGAATAAAGGGGAGGAAAAAAAATGGGACAAGTATAATAGCATCATCAATAAAATATACTTAAAATTAATAAAGTGTTACTGAACTAAAAAAAGTGGTATATATACACTATGGAATATTACTCTGCTATAAAAAAAGAATGAAATCTTGGCATTTGTGACAACATAGATGGACCTGGAGAGTATTATGTTAAGAGAAGTAAGTTGGACAGAAAAAGACAAATGCCATATGATTTCACTTATATGTGGAATCTAAAAACAAACAAGCAAAATGAGACAGAAACAAACATAGATGCAGAGACAAAAGTAGTTGACAGAGAAGGTGTGTAAGAGTGGAAGGGGATTAAGAAATACAAAATTCTAGTAGAAAGTCATCATTGGTATATAATGCAGAGTATAGGGAATATAGCCAATAATAAGTATACATGGTGACAGATGGTCACTAGACTCACTGTGGTGGTCACTACGTTGTGTATGTGAAACTAATATTTTATGTCTGCTATAATTTAAAATAAAATTTTTAGGTTTTGTGTGACGTCTGGTCCAGATGAAGGTATGGTAAACATGGCTCACCACCTCGCACAACCACAGCAAACATGACTAGACTACACAACAAATATCACCCAGAACTGTCAGAGAATCATCCTGTATGGAAGTCTGACAACCAAGGAATTAAAGAATTTACATTAATTCAGACAGGTAGGAGGTGTGGAGATGCAGAGACTTGGAACGGGCTGGTCCCACACCCACATGTGGTGGATAAAAATGGGGAGAGATCTTGGGAGTGCCCTCACTCCCAAGCCCTACACCAGACCACCCAGCCCAGGGTTCCAGCACCAGGAAGATAAGTCCTCATGACTTCTGGCTGTAAAAACCAGTAGGTGTCGGAGCAGCGGAAGGACTGCAGGATTCTTAGGCATCTCCTCTTAAAGGGCTTGCAACAGACTTACTCGGACTCACTGCCTCTGGGCTCCAACATTGGGGCAGCAGCTTGAAGGGCACCAGTGCATACAGGGAGAAACTGAAGTGTCTAGCATCAGAGTGAGAGCCAGGGGACAGCTTCCTCCTGGATGAATTCCAGAGGCCAGGCAGTGACCATTGTCCCCTCTCTCTGAGCTCTCTCCTACCCACAGCCACAGTGCAGTGGCACCATATCTGAGAGTCCATGAACCTGGTTCACATGGGTTTCCCCAACCTGGTGATCATGTAAGACTCCACCTCATCCAATTTACAGGCCCACTCAAGCGGTTAACTTTGGCTTTTCTATCAGGCCATGCTACTAAGACAGGGAGTCAAAGCAGCTCTACCAAGTACATAGAAACAAACACAGGAAGGCTGATAAAATGAGGACACAAAGAAATATGGCCCAAAGAAAAAGGAAAGAACAGAACAGAACCCCAGAAAAAGAACTAAACAAAATGGAGATAAGCAATCTTTCAGATGCAAAGTTCAAAACTCTGGTTATAAAGATGCTCAGGGAACTTCTTGAGTTATTAAGGAATTCAGTGGCAAAGTTCAGATGCAAAGTTCAACTTCTGATTATTAAGATGTTCAGTGGGTACTTCAACAACATAAAATGATCCAATCAGAAATGAAGGTTACACTAATTGAAATAAAGAAAAATTTACAGGGAACCAACAGTGGAGTGGTTGAAGCTGAGAAACAATAATTTGGAACATGAGGAAGAAAAAACATTTAATCAGAACAGCAAGAAGAAAAAACAATCCAAAAAATGAGGATAGGGTAAGGAGCCTCTGGGACAACTTCATGCATACCAACATTCACATCATAGGGGTACCAGAAGGAGAAAAGAAAGAGCAAGAAATTGAAAATTTATTTGAAATAATAATGTAAGAAAACTTCCCTAATTTAGTGAAGGAAATAGACATTCAGGTCCAGGAAGCACAGAGAGTCCCAAATAAGATGGATGCAAAGGGGACCCCACCAAGACACATCATAATTAAAATGGTTAAAGATAAAGAGACAATCTAAAAAGCAGCAAGAGAAAAGAAGATGGTTAGCTACAAAGGAGTTCCCATAAGACTGTCAGCTGATTTTTTAAAAGAAAATTTGCAGGCTAGAAGGGACTGGAAAGAAGTATTCAACATGATGAAAAACAAGGACCTACATCCAAGATAATTCTGTCCAGCAAAGCTTTCATTTGGATTTAAAGAGCAGGTAAAGTGCTTCCCAGACAAGGTAAAGCTAAAGGAGTTCATCATCACTAAGTTCATATATAATGTTTATATGAAACATTAAATGGATTTATTTAAGAAAAAGAAGATCAAAACTATGAACATTAAAATGGCAATAAATTCAGAACTATCAACAATTGAGTCTAAATAACAAACTAAGCAAACAAGCAGAA
>PVKM010050682.1:0-10654 GCA_004027735.1 Carollia perspicillata
TACTTCAACCACATAAAAAAGACTCAGGTAGAGATGAAGGCTACACTAAGTGAAATAAAGAAGAATCCATAGGGAACTAACAGTGAAGGGAAGGAAGCTGAGACTTAAATCAACAATTTGGAACATAGAGAGGAAATAAACATTCAAGTAGAGCAGAATGAAGAAACAAGAATTCAAAAGAAATTAGGAGAGTATAAGACTCTGGGACATCTCCAAAAGTGCCAACATCAGGATCATAGGGCTGCCAGAAGGAGAAGAGGAAGAGCAAGAAACTGAAAACCTACTTGAAAAAATAATGAAAGAAAACTTTCCTAATTTGGTGAAAGAAATAGACATACAATTCCAGGAAGCACAGAGAGTCCCAAAGAAGTTGGACCCAAAGAGGACCACACCAGGACACACCCAGTTAAAATGCCAAAGGTTAGAGACAAGGACAGACTCTTAAAAGCAGCAAGGAAAAAGCAGAGAGTTACCTACAAAAGAGTTCCCATAAGACTGTTAGCTGATTTCTCAAAGGAAACTTTGCAGGCAAGAAGGGACTGGCAAGAAATATTCAAAGTGATAAAAAGCAAGGATTTAGAATACTAAATGGGTTTTCTGGAAACCTTTCTTTCCTCTCTCCTGAATTTTCTGTGATGCAAATGTTAGTATACTTAGTGTTGTCCCAGAGGTCACTTAAAACTTTCCTCATTTTTTAAAATTCTTTTTTCTTTTATCTCTTCCAATCAGTAGATTTCCACTATCCTGTCTTTCAGATCATTGATTTGTCCTTCTGCATTATCTAATCTATTGTTGATTTTCTTTAGTGTATTTTCACGTCAGTTATTGTATTCTTCTATCCTGTGTGATTGTTTTTTACATTTTTATTTCTGTGTTAAAATTCTCATTGAGTTCATCATTTATTTTCCTGAGTTCTATGAACAAGAATTAATGGATTCAAAGTTTATTTTGGAGACAAAGCCTGAGGACTTAGTAATGACTATTATGAGAGGGAGAGGAGTTGAGGTTACTAGAGAGTCCATATATAAGAGTTTGTGCTTAAGATAGGGATATGGAGCACAGTAGTGTGCTGATGAGAAAGAGAAGAGAAGATTAAGTGAGAGATGGTCCAGGAAACAGATGGATACAGGGGGGAGAAAGTGGGAGCCAGGGCTCAGATGAAAGTATTGGCCACTGACAGGAGTAGAGAAAGGACTCAACAGAGATGTGGACAGTGTGAGAGTTTGACTTTGGGAAGATAAAGAAGTTTCCTCCCTCCAAGTGTACTTTCCTGTCAGTCAGTGGCAAAGTTATCACACTCAAAGCATTATGGAAATAGAGGAAAATTTTAGATTAGAAGACATATAAAATAAAAGGTTCTCAGAGTCTAAGAAAGCAAACTTATTAGAGGAAATGATGTTGGTCAACAATGAGTGCAGAAAACTACTTGAACAACAATCAAAATAAGCTTTTTTTAAAAACAATGAGTGCAGCTATGGAGTAAGAGTTTGTAGGCCATTGTAAACTGATGACTTACCAAAATTAGGGCTAACTCTTCTTTTTGCACCACACCTTGCTTTCTTATAATTTTAGGAAGTAAAAATTTTATTTCACCACTAAGCAAAGTTTAATCAAGGAGGATTACAAATACTTTATATCTAATCAGTAAAATGGTAAAGTATGTTGAAATATTGTCCTCTGCTTAACCACACTGCTTGACCAAGGGATTTGTCAAATCTTAGCTGTTCAAAACCCCAAGCTGGCATGACTCATTTGGATAAAGGGGCAAAAAATGAGGCTGACTTTTGACCCAGCAATTCCACTGCCAGGATTATACCCTAAGAACCCAGAAACACCAATCCAAAAGAACCTGTGCACCCCAATGTTCATAGCAGCACAATTTACAATAGCCAAGTGCTGGAAGCAACCTAAGGTGCCTATCAGTCAATGAATGGATCAAAAAACTATAGTACATGTACACAGTGCAATTCTATGCAGCAGAAAGAAAGAAGGAGCTCCTACCCTATGCAACACCATGGATGGAACTGGAAAGCATTATGCTGAGTGAAATAAGCCAGGTGGTGAAAAACAAATACCATATGATCTCACCTTTAACAGGAACCTACTCAACAAAACAAACAAACAAGAAAAATATAACCAAAGACACTGAAATTGAGAACAGGCTGACAGTGACCAGAAAGGAGAGGGGAGGGAATTTCAGGGGAAAAGGGGAAGGGTTTGCAGGAACAAGTATAAAGGACACATGGATAAAAACAATGGTGGGTAGAAATGGGAGAGAGGTGGGGAGGGCTGGGGAGGTGGGTTGGGATGGGGGTAAAAAGCAGAAAACCGTACTTGAACAACAATTAAAACAAAATAAAAATTTTTTTAAAAGGTGAAAAAAATGAGGCCCCAAAACAGCAACCAAGAAGTCTTAGGATGACAAGGCAACTATTTTGAAAGATGAGGCAAGTGTTGTTGGCATTCCAAACATCAGTTTCTCTCTCCCATCATCAATTTCACCTTTTCATTATTGATTTCTTCCTTCCTATCATTGATTTCCCTTTTTCATCATCAATTTTCCTTTCCCATTATCAATGTATTCTTCCTTTTTTAAGATTATATGTATTTATTTATTTTTAGAGAGAAGGGAAGGGAGGGAGAAACAAAAAGAAACAGTGATGTGCAAGAGAAATATCAATCTGTTCTATCTTTCACACTCTCAACCAGGGACCTGACATGCAACCCAGGTATGTGCCCTGACCAGGAATCTAACTGGTCCTTTCAGTTTGAGGGACAATGTCCCACCCACAGAGTTACACCAGTCAGGGCTCAATGTCCCCTTTCAGTCCTTGATTCCCTCTTCCCATCTTAAATGTCCTCTTTGCATCAACAATATCTTCCTCAATCCAAGCCATTTGGTCCTGAAGCCAAAAAAACTGCTCTACTGTGAGTATCTGAGGCCACTTCATTCCTGTCTCAGTGACCTCTCTATTGAGGTTCCCTATTAAAAACCAGAATAATTTCCATGTCCAAACCCAGCAGTGTGGGCCTGAAAATACCCTTAATTGGCAGCTTCTGACTTACTTCTTAACCTCAGTCACCTGATTCTCCTTTGAAATTTTGTTTCCTATATTCTCTTTCCTCCTCCATCTCCTTTTCTTCATACAACATTCAGACACCAGAAAGAGAGAGTTTTTTTTTCTTTTCTCATGAAAATCCTCCAAATTTAGCTGATATTGGCTTGTATGTGCTACCTGTCTTCCCACTGAGTGTGGTATCATGAACAGGCCTGTGCTTTGAAGTAGACATACCTGAGTTCAAATCCTCATCTTACCACTTACTTTGTACCTTTGGGACAACCAGTTAAACTCTTTTCTTAATGGTAAATTAGGGATGACAGTATTCCCAGTATTCCTTTGAGGACTAAATGAATTAATGTACTGTGTAGACAGCTGGAAGTCACCAATCTATCTCTTTTACCCAACTCTTTGAACACAAAAGCTTTAAGATCAAATTATCCCCGTCTCAGAAGGGAATTTCACGTTGAATGTCAGGATTGACCAACACTTGTGGATAGGTGTGGAGTCTTTGGCTTCTCTCATGTTTCACCATGTAGACACTCACCTGCTCAACCCCACTAATAAGATTGCCTACTAGTGAGATAACCATAGGATATGCTGTTCAAACCAGGACACTGTTGAGAGTGGAAGGGAGTGCTGTTAGGACTGCATGAACCAGACATAGAGTAGGTCCCAGCTTTGAGGAACCATCTAACAGTCTGTGTCAATCCCAACATTCTTCTTATCTTGGCAAAAGCTCAGTTGTATTCCAGCTTTAGGAGACCAGAACTAAGTTCTCTGCACACAAGATGCTCACGTTTGAGCAGCTGGGGATGTCAGCTCCTGTGGAAAAAGTATAATTTCCAAATCCACCAAGTCAATAAACAAACTGCACCCACTGTGTATGAAAACAAAGTGAGACCATAAGGCCCACAGGTTGGATCACTCAGGATTCCACTTAGCTGCCATCCTGGACCACCTCCAGGTGGAGAATTCCCCTCCCTCCTTACATCACAGCAGGAGGAGCATAATGAGTGTTTGGGAATAATTAACGGATGACAAATGGCCCAAAGGGATGATGGGATAACAACAGAACAACAAAGCTCAAGAACATCAGTAACTTTATGAGCCTCACAAGGAAGATAGGCTGTGCCAGATCCATCTGCAAGGATAGTGCCCAGCCCTATGCCAACTCTGTGATGCTGGTGCCAATGGGGTGAGGGCACACAGCTGTGGGAGTGCAGATACTTATCTCTTTTCTCAGCAAGATCCTGGGGCTGCCTGAACAGGAGGAAATTAATTAGTACTGAAGCAAAAAGTTCATAGGTAATGAGAATCCCCCTCTGTCTGTGTTCGTCATGGCTCTCCACTGACAAGGTGGTGCCTGTTTTACCCACAGCAAGCTATCTGTGTCACTTCATTTCATGGTCCCCTTCTCCCTCTCAGGTAAACTCCTGATGACCCAGGTGACAATCTCCTAGATGGTATACAATGGTAACAGTTTTCAAATCATAGCACTACTGCCAATGGTAGGAAATAAAGATGCACTAAAAATATTTACCTAGCTTTTCACACCTAAGACTTCGCAGAGAGCATTGCCTAGGGTGAGGCTAATGCGTAACCCTCCTAGTGTAGAGAACATGTATTGTGGGCCAGCTGCAAAACCCCTAGGAGAGGTGTTTCAGAAAGCACTGTATAAACATACCAAAGTGGCATGGGCACAGTTCTTCTGCACATGATGCTCTTTCAAGAAAAGCTGAGGTGCCCAGAGAAGTCTTTCCCAATTAAAACTTTCTAACACCACACCTCTATTACTGGACAAATCCTCCATGCCACTAAAATCACTGTCGTCAGTGACCAACCCTTTGTGAATTAAATCCCTAAGAGAAGAGGGATTGTAAGAGGAGAGGAAAGAGAGCTAGAGAGGTGGATCATTCCAAACCAACTCCCAGGCATCACCACCTTGCTGATTGAACCCTAAGAGAGCTTGTATAATGCTGGCCACACCTACTTCCACACGAGTAGAACTTGTCTTATTCAATGGAATTTTCTTTCAAATAAACAAGTAGTGCCAGTGCAGTTGTTGAGTCCCTTGTGGTATAACAGCTGCTTTGATAATTTAGTTCCTGTGCATCCAGTGAATGTTCATATGCATCAGATGTGCATGGTTTGGCTCCAAGAAAACTATGAAATGTCTCTTTGTCAGCAAGCAGAAAGAACTGTACAATTCTGCCAAGTTCATGTACTATTAGTTAATACACATTAAGGAAGGTCCTACCTCAACTGCGTAATTTAGAGCAAAACAGCTCTATTACTACTTAGAAATCAGTCAATGTACACCTGTCTATTGATATCAGAAGGCAGCAAAAGAAGGTTCAGTACACACTTAGGGCTCTACATGAAGTAAATGACCTGATTTCTTATGTCACCTTGTGGGTTAAAGCTGCATGATATTGACTTTATCCTGGTACTTGCAGTAAAGATGGCCCAAGAGCAAAGCATAGAAACTAAGTGGGTCTGAGATACGCACAATGAAAATCCCCATACATCTGTTCCACACATTTGGACTTTTATACCATATTCCTCAGAATTAGCTTTTGAATGCTCTAGACCCCAAAGCTGTTTCTCCATCTGGGCCACAAAATTCAAATCTACTGATTTCATGCCAATGTGTGTTTTCTCTGAATGGCTCAAAGACTCAATCACTCAACCCCAGTTTGAACCATTGTCCTTGATGCAGACCAGCCTTAGAAGTTTCTCCATCTGTTAACAATTTATTTGGGAAAAAAAAAAAAACCTCAACTGGAACTGTGTTTGTTAACTCTTATATCAATCATTATTTTGATAGAAGAGTTTCTGTGTATTCTAACCAGCCCCACATGGTAATTTTTAGACTTTCTAACACACACACACACAAAAAAAACTAAATTTGAGAAATGCTTTAATAGTTTAATTGTACAAAGCACCAACTACCTTGTCCTCAAACTTTAGACAAATATAATGATACTTACTGTCATATATTGCATATTGTTTACACACACAGTATGTGTGATATATATTAATATATCATATGTATATTATATATTACTGGATTTGGCAAACTTGATCTTAAAGGGAAAGATAGGAAATACTTTTAGGTTTGCAGGCCATGCATCTGTATTGTCACTACTTATCTCTGCCAATATGGCAAAAGTAGCAGTAAACACTATGTGAGGAATGAGGATTGAATGAAGATGGTGGTGAGATAGGTGGGAGCAGAGTCCAATTCCCCCTGCACACAGGTGAAACACCTAGCCAACCTTCTGAGGAACAGAGAAAACAGCTAATGGTATCTATCCAAGTATATATAAAGATTGGAGACCAAAAACTGTAGAAGACATTGAAAAATCAGACAGTGAGACAATAAAAGCTGGAGCTGTGAAAAGACCAGAGTTAGACCCAAAGAGGGGTTATCCCAACAAATGAGACAGTGAGACAAATTTCACTTTGTTACTCCAGAGAAGTTGCAAGGTGGCATCTGTGAACACCAGTACACCTGCTGAAAGAGGAAACCCACCAACGAAGGAACCACCAACAGATAACAGTGGAAGAAAGTGAAGGAGGGAGTGGAAGCCACACTAACCTCAGTCCAGGACCAATCTGGAAATAAAACTAAATGGTGGAGAAATTACCCAGAACAAACAACTGGTCAAGAGTGAAAGAGAAGCCTCAAAACCTTGTACACACAGAAGAATCAGCTTCGACAAAACCCGTCCACACCTGCACATCAGAATACAAGACGTGGTGGACAGAGTGACCCTCAGTTAACAAGCTGGTGGGAAGGACCCACCAAAGAAAGACCCAACAACAATCAAAACCCAAAGGCATACAGAGAGCCAACAAAAACAACAGGACAAGACCAGCGAGCTCAGGAGATTAAGGAAACTGCACCACTGAATCTCACAGATCTTCTACCACAGAAGTTTACACTAGAAACCCAGGGAGTCAGAACACATCAATTTAAAAGTAGAGGCTGACAAGAAGAGTCTCACAAACAATGGGAAGGCAAAAAAACAATTCCCAAATGAAGGGGAAGAAGGAAGCCTCAGAAAGAATGCTAAATTAAATAGAGGCAACTCAACTATCAGATATTGAGTTCAAAACAATGGTTATCAGGAAGGTCAATGAGCTCAAAGAGAATTACCAGAAACTACAGGGAAACTACAATGAACTCACTGCAAACTGTATCAACATGAAAAGGGAAATAGAAACAATCAACAAAGGCCAAGAGGAAATGAAGAATACAATTTCTGAACTGAAGAACACAGTAGAAGGAATCAAAAGCAGGCTGGATGAAGCAGAGGATCAGATCAGCGAGCTGGAGGACAAGGTAGAAAATAACACCCAGAAGGAGCAAGAGAAGAAAAAGAGGCTCAGAAAGAATGAAGAGTGGTTAAGGGAAATGCAGGACAACATGAAACATAATAATATCTGTATAATAGAAATACCAGAAGGAGAAGAGGAAGAGCAATGGATAGAAAACCTGTTTGAAAAAGTAATGATGGAAAACTTTCCTAATTTGCTGAGAGAAAAAAGAATGAGTGGGTCTGTGTTTCCAGCACAGCATTATAAAAGTGAGTGGGCAGCTTATGGGTCATAATTTGTCAATCCCTAACAGTACATCGTGTTAATATATCACACTTTATTATGTACTACATGTTATAAAATATGATATACTAAATAGTTCTTATTTGTGGACTCAATGACCCAGAAATAATATAGTAGTCACTCCTTATTCATGGTTTGGATTTCCACAGTTTACCTTCAATTACATGCAATCAACTGAAGTCCAAAAATGTTAAATAGAAAATTCCAAAAATAAACAATTCATAAGTCTTAACTTGTGCACTGTCCTGAGTATCATGATGACATCTTGCACTGTCAGGTTTGGTCCCTCTCAAGATGTGAATCATCTTTGTCTGGCATATCCATGCTATATATACTCCTTACCCATTAGTCACTAAGTAGCCAACTCAGTTATCAGATAAACTGTCTTGGTGTCACAGTGCTTGTGTTCAAGTTGCCTTTGTTGGAGTGCTGGAGTAGTTTAAACTCTATCATAGGTGTGTATATACAAGACAACAGAGACTATGTAAAAGGTTGAGTATTATCCACAGTTTCAGGTTTCCACTGGGGGTCTTTGAATAAATCCTTAGCAGATAAAGGGAGACAACTATACTTAGATTCATTCCATTTGCAGCAGAGACTTCTAGGAGGCATATGATATGGTGAAGATAATAACAACAAGGATAAAATGTGTAAGTCAAATGCTCTAACATAAACATTGAACTTAAATATATTTTTAAAATAAATGTTGAAATGTTTGTTAAATTGGTGTTTCTCTTTTAGAAACTAGTAGACATTTTGTCCTGGGTGAATCACATTATTTTTTCTGGGACTCTTCGTGGCAGGATCTGCTGTCTCAGTCCCAAGACCCAAAAAACCCAAAAACGTTTCAAGGTATCTGCATCATTGCCTCCTTGACTGGATTTCTCAGCAACTCAAAAGATAAATGCTTTGCTAAATCCCAAGTGTAGCATCCCTGTCGTTTAATGGAAACGCTTCACTTTTACATCTTTTCTTTATGAATTGACCAGGAACAGCCTTGCTGGATTTTAAGTTGAACTTCCACATGAGAGAGTCCCCAGGGCTTTCCTACTCCTCTGAGATTTTCCCCATGACCGTATCTTAGAGGTTTGTGAGTCTTGGTGAGTCTTCAGTGGGGCTTCACAACCTTCATTGAATAGCTGAATTTCCTGGTGAAACTTAACTAGAGCTAGTTCCTCAGGATTCTCCTATAACAATGACTCTTAAACCCCCAAGTGAAGAAAATGTGTATATATGTGTGTGTGCATATTAGAGAAGTAAAAATATATCACCACAGATATGATCACGATTATGTGAACAAACAAGGAGAAATAAGAAAATATTTCAAAAATTTAGGATAAAAACAGACTATTGGAAATCTTTTCAAGTGAAATTCAGCTTAATAAATAATTGAAAGCTTTGAATAAAGGTGAGCACTAATGATGATAAAACAAAAAGTAACTTTAACTTCAGGATGAAGAATAGACATTACAAAGGGAAGTGTAATAGAAGCAAATGTAAAGCCCTGTACTTAGATCCAAGAAATTAATAGTGCGATACAAAACTGATTTTGTGGAGAATGGAAGATGAATTTAGTTGACAGTAATTTCAATGGCTCTTTGATAAAGGTGGCAGAGCCATAGAGACCAAGAATAAAGATCGTCATAGCTCCCCCATGTGTGTATTCTCCCTGGGTTAGCCCTTTCTGTAGGGTTTCAGGGATCCAGAAGCTTCTCACCCAAGCAGATGATGATGATGCCCAAACTTACCTACCAAGCAGAGGAAGGGGGAAGCCCAAATACAAGAGAGTTAAATGTAGGGCCCAGAGGTAACCAAACCAAAAGTAAAAAAATAGTGAAAGCACTGAAGGTAGAGCAAAACCCAAGGAGCAAGTGGAGGTGGAGACAAGGGTGGCTGCCCCTGTCTACATTAGCACCTGTTGCCCATCCTCTGCATTTTTCCATCCTCCAGGACTTGGTGCTGGGAGCACACTTTGTTCTACTTTGAAGGTTAAGGCTATCCCAGAGCACCCTGACTATTGGCAGAATATACTTTATAGGGAACTTACTGGAACATATCTCTAGCAATGCAACCAGACTGTGAGGGGTATACAACTTTTGTCACTTGTTGGTTGGGGGGTACATGGAACTGAGAGTATAGCATGGAAAAGAGGAGTACAAAGGAGGGCATATGGGCACATGGGAATTTTCTTTAAATTTGGGAAGAGCTGTCCTCTGGAAGAGGTATTTAGTCCTGTTTTATGAGTTACCAAATAAAGACTTTACAGTCAATGGGTGATAAATGAGTGAAAAAATTTTCAACACAAACCAATATCTGTTGAAACATAGGTGTTCCCCACCTTCAGAGGGTTTGTGCAGAGACTGGAAAGTCATTAGAGCCCCTGTCCTAGCTCTTGTCTACATAGCTGTGAGATCTTCAACAAGTCATGTACACCCCCCTGTCAAAATGTGTCCAGGTCATTGTGAATAATATACCTGAACATGTTTTACAAATCTCAACACTATGATGTCAGGTGTTTAGTGGCTATAGAATTTTGGTGGTTGCTCTGGATAAAATTTGAGGTCTTCTTCGATCCCCAAATCTTATGAGTCATTAGACAGAGCAAAATAAAACTGTAGTTCCACATAGGTAGAATTATCAGAAACTCTAAGATACAGAATCTAAACAGTCTCTGTGTTTTTTCTGCTTCCCAACTGTGTCACACATGGACGTTGAATCCCTTCAGTGTGACCACTTTTAGAATGAAGAGGATTTGCCACATTGGGTAACTGACTCAGGTTTGCTCACAAAAAGATAGTTGAGGAGCATTAAAGGGTTTTTCAGCTACAGCACCTACTCCAATCTACTGTCCCTCAAATCATTTGTAGGTCCCAGAGTCTAGAGACCTTCATGCCTGCCTTTGCCTTAGTATAGGGGCTATCCTAACACCCTTAGTTTTTTTTTTTTTTTTAATTTTTATTTTACTT
>PVKM010050683.1:0-10655 GCA_004027735.1 Carollia perspicillata
CACATAAAGAACTTATTATAAACTACAAATTCCTGGGCCTTCCTCTGAGAATTTCTGATTCTATGGGTTTAGGTTGGGATTCAAAAATCTGCATTTCTAACAAAACCCCAAGTACCACAGTTTGAAAACCATCAATCTAATGGACATAGGGGTGCATATATTCTTTCAAATTAGTGTCTTGGATTTCTCTGGATAAAAAAGAAACTCATACAGAGACAACAGTATGATGATTACCAGAGGGAAAAGGGGGTGGGGGGAGTAGAAAAAGGTAAAGGGGGATAAGTGGTGATGTAAGCAGACTTGGGGTGATGAACACACAATGCAATATACAGATGATACAGTATTGACGAATAGCATCTCAATAAATTCAATAAAAAAGAAAAGCATCAGTCTAATTCAGTATATTTGATTGTCAACGAGAAACTTTATCATAAATAATTTTAAAATTTTAAATTTCCAATGAAAATCCTTTTAAAAGTGAGCAGTCTGCATTCTTACTTCAGAATGCTCACTAGACCTAATTTAATGTTTCTTTGATAAGAAGTTGCTCTGGGTCATTAAATCATCATTTGGACATCAGTCCTCATTTTTCAGAATGTCGGGTAGAATAGATACTCAGCACATGAGCTGTTCGGACCCCAGGACATGGTGTCTCTGGGAGAGCTCCCTGGTAATCTGTAGCTAGAGTTACCTGCATGCTGTTTTCCTATGATTGTCCTCTCTTACAGGTAAAAATGTTCTGCTATAACTGAGTTAAGATTATATTGTCTAGATTTCTAAATGCAAAAGTAGCATTTAATAAGCATAAAAACAAATGTGAAAATTGATGCCCAAAACGGCAGTATTTCAAAATCCAACCTTAGTGTCTCTCTCTCTTTCTCTTTCTGCCTCTCCCCTGTCTCTCCACACACACAGAAAATGCCATTTTGAATCCATTTCCATACTTACTATTGCCCCCTTAAGTTGACCATTGATCTACCTTTCCTATAAATTAACTTTTCTTCTCAAAAGTACAAATATCAGTATTTTCCTCTTAGGGATGTTGTATGAACAAATTAACTAATGATGATTTATGTTCAGCAATATTACTGACAACGTTCAAATGCATAAGGATATGCTATAACAGTAAATCTGATTTTTAATTGGAAATTAAAATATTTGCAAAATAGGGGAGATAAAATAGCTCTTAAAATGTCAAGGGACTCTTAAATATCACTCAAGATTCCTAGATTAAATGAAGCATGATGCAGTCAAAGAATGTGTACTCACTTACTGATAATGCATTTGCTGTCCCTTCATTAAACTAACACCGAGTAGCTACTATGCATGGAGCACTGTGCACTGGGGATGTGGAGCTGAATACATGCAGAGACAGAGCCTGCTCTCATAGATCTTGAGTCCACCAGGGCTTAGAGCTATGAATGAAATAATCATGCTAATGAATATATTATCCTAAATTAAAATAATGTATCTAAAGTAAAGAAATGAGGTGTTATGAGCACATAAAAAATGACTGACCTACATTGGGTAGTCAAGCAAATAGTCCCCAAGAAGACAATAGTCTTTGCTGAGATCGAGGAGATTAATAGAATTTAACCAGGTAAAAAGAGAACAGTAGATGAAGCACTACCAGATATGACTACCAGAAAATCACAGGCCTCTAGGCTGAGCAAGAGGATGCTGGGGTGGTGGAGGACATGAAAAGGACCTATTCAAATGAAGCCCTATTCATGGGAAGAGACTGGACAGGGAGGCTGAGAGGGAGTCAGCACAAAGAGGGAGATAAATCACAGTAAGTATTTTACTGTAGTAGGAAATTTACCCCAAGAACACTAGAATGGCATGGATGAGTTGGAAGAAGTAAAGATATAAATATGTTTGCTTAAAATATTGCTGTTCTGTAGCCATGGGGATGTAAAGTACAGTATAGGAAATGGAGCACCCAAAAAAACTTATACACATGACCATGGACATGAACAATGGTGGGGGAATGGCCTGAGGAAGTGGGGGTGCTGGGTGGAAGGGGGCAAAGGGGAAAAGTCAGGACAACTGCAATAGCATAATCAATAAAATATAATAAATAAATATTGCTGCTCTTGTTGCTTTGGATATATTGGATAAAATGAAATATATTATTAAATTAATTTCACTTTTTTTACTCTTTTGATGTGACTACCAGAAAAATTTAAATTTTATATGTGGCTCTCACAATTTTTTTATCTTTTTAAATTTTTTATTAACTATGGTTGATATACAATCTCATATTGGTTATATTAGTTTCAGTTATATGATATGGTGTTTTCACATTTTAATACCTTATATAGTTTACATAAATAGTGCTATCCTAGAACTTTATTTTCTCTACTTCTTTGAGCTAAGCACTTGAGAAAAGCTTTATTGGTAGGATATCAGAATGCTCTTTTTTTATCAGGTAAGCTTTTGAAAAATTCTTAATACTATGAGACCACTAGGTATTGCATATTAAAGATGGTCATCAAAAACCAAGAATGTTAAAATGCATAACCTCAATGAACATAAGAAATCTGTGGTCAAAAAAAAAGAAGGAGCCTTATTATTAGAATTGATAACTTCATAGACACTATATTTAACTATTTCATTACGACAGTATGAATTCACTGAGCCATGCCTGGTAATGACTGTTATACTAACATAGAAATAATCATGCAAACCTTAATTCTCAACCTGTGAACCACACCATATGAACTTACACACTTAACTCATGTCTCACACTCAGATGCTTAACCAAAGCAGCAGAAAAAAATAAAGTTTTAGATAGCACCGTCTATGAGAAACTTAATCAGAGCTCTATATAAAATGTTGAAGCTTTCTAGTGGCCGTGTTAAAAGAAATGTTTGAAAGTGAAATTATTTTAATAATATATTTACTCTGAGTTAATAGTTCCAAAGTCATAATTTCAACATGCAATCAATATAAAATTGTTTTCTAACATTTTAGTTTATGAGACCCTTTCGCATCCATCATACCTCATTTTGTCATCCCCACAACACTGTGATGTAGGTGCTTTTGTCCCCATGATACTTATGAAGACGCTGAAACTAAGACGGAGAGCTGAAATCATTTGTCTAAGCAAAATCACAGAGACAGTGCCAGGTGAGCCCCCGTGTGTCCTGACTCCTGAGACTGTGCTTTTGCTATTGGACAGTGGTCCTCTCCCTTGCCTGAATATTTGAATCACCTAAAGACCTTTCTTTTAAAGACTTATATTTCAACTACATAGTTAAGTATTTTTTTAAGATTTTATTTATTTATTTTAGAGAGAGGGGAAGGGAAAAAGAAAGAGAGGGAGAGAAGCTTCAACGTGTGGTTGCCTCTCGCACGCCCCCTACTGGGAACCTGGCCCACAACCCAGGCAAGTGCCCTAACTGGGAATCGAACCAGTGATCCTTTGGTTGGCAGGCCAGCACTCAATCCACAAAGCCACAGCAGCCAGGGATTCCCCTGAGGAACTTTTAAAATTCCTGATAAATAGGTCACACCCCAGACTAACGACAGTAGAATCTCTTGGTGTAAGATTTTACAATCCTTTCCTGGCACTGTCTATGATGTTCAGTGTGCATTTTACTCTCACAGTGCATCTGGATACATAGTTTCCACCTGGCAAGTGCTCAGTAGCAACATGTGGTGGCTGGCTGCTGGACTGTACCCACAGTCCTAGAAGGTAGAGGTATCAACCAACATCGTGTTCTGTCCCTATCACTCAACAAATGATGACCTTGAAAACCTCACTTAAACTCTAAGTTTCATTTGTTACCTGTGACATGGGCATAAATACCCTTTTTTTTTCTGCCTGAAAAAGTTGTAAGAATAAAATAATAAATTTAAATCAACATAAATCAACATAAATTTCTCTCGCTCTTTGTGCTGACCCCCTCTCAGCCTCCCTCTCCAGTCTCTTCCCATGAATAGGACTTTGTTTGAATAGGTCTTTTTCATGTCCTCCACCACCCTGGAAGATCTGGTTTCTTCTGCTCAGGTAATCCCAGGTTATAAATTATAAAAATGAATTTATCTCACTTTACCATCATGATTTTAATCCCCCAAAATAAGTAATAAAAGCATAAGTCACCAAAACTGCTTCTCTTGTGATGGTTTTGAAAATATACTCCATGATGTTCAGTGTTCTCTAAGGGAAATTAGAACTCACACAAATGTCCCTTAGGAACAGAGTTATTATCCAGCATTTCAGAAAGGGTAGGCACAGGAATTTTAATAAATTGGAAGTATTTAATGATGCTTGGGTGGAAATACTGGACAGATGCCGGGGCTGCAGGTACCATGATCACTTTCATTACCAGAACATCGGATATAGGCATAGATGATGAAGGAAGCCATGGATGATAGTATAGACTTTTAGTGAACACCAAAACACTCTGAGTCTAAATCACGACAGACAGACAGACAGACAGTGCTTTGGCATGACTCAAGGTTTCCACCTTCATATACCTGCTGAAAGGTAAGGGAAGTTGAGTAAAGTGTTTGGCACCTGATTTATTCAGCTCTTCTAATGTTCTTTGATATAGAAGACTTTAATTCTTTAGTAGATTATATGCAGCATAGGCAAAACATAATAAAGGGGGTTTGACTTGTTCCCTACAACTTGAGTTTGTCATTGTACCTAGTATGTTGTGTGTTAAGGGGGCTGGGTGTTCTGTCATTGACAGTCCTGACATTGATATTTGGACAGTTCCCAAATTCAAGTGCCTGTTACGTACTGAGTGCTATGCTAAGATGGATGTCATGCCTCACTACAATCTTTTAAATCTCTTATGAATGTCAAAGTCATTTGGAAGAAAATTAAGTTTTGCGATGATTTATTGTGCTTTGAAAAAACGTTGCTGCCTTGAAACAGGCCCTCTGTGGTAGAAGGATGGCTGTGTCCGCAATGACACTATTTCCTCTCTGTGTACCCATGCCCATCTTGCCATATGACTTGGAAATGATCATTACTAACGTGGAAAAGTCTCTCCCTTACTCTTTTTCCTGTACTTTTTTATTGTGGTGAAATATACGTAACCACATACCATTTACCATTGTAACCATTTCATGTACATTCACATTACTATGCACCCGTCCATCTCCAGAACTTTTTTCTCTTACACCCGAGACACTAACTCGCCATTCCTCTCTACGCCCAGCCCTGGCCGCCACCACTCTGCTGTCTGTCTGTATGAATTGACTACTCTGGGGACCTCACGTAAGTGAAATCTTACACGATCTCTCCTTTAAAGACTGGCTTATGTTAGTGAGCATGATATCATCAACGTTAAATCGTGCTGTAGCAGGTGTCAACATTTATTTCCTTTTAAAACAATGATATTCCTCCTTGTGGGTGTGTGTTCACACACACCTGTTTATCCACTCATCCACCAATGAACTCTTGGCCTACTTCCACCTTGTAGCCACTGTGAACAATGCTGTCGTGAATATGGGTGTGCAAATATCTCACCGAGACCCTGCTTTCAGCTCTTCTGAACATATATCGAAACTAAAATTTATGGACCGCATGATAGTTTAGGTTTCTGCCAGCGAGCTATACACATCTTTGCCAATAGTTGTTATTTTCTGCCTTCCAGATTATAGCCAGACTAATGGGTGTGAAATGGTATCTCTGTGGTTTTGACTTGAATTTATTCCTTTACTCTCAAATCTAACTGGTTTTATGACTGACTTTGGTCAATAAAATATTAGTTCAGCAACTCAGGAAAAAACAAAAAAAGCGCTTATGCGTAACTCTTGCCCTCTGCCAATAACATGAAAATGTGCTCAGTTCACATGTTAGAGAAGGGGGTATGGGGAACAAAGCCAAGTTGCTCAGGTAATCCCAGGTTCAAGGTGAGCAGAGCTACCACTTTGACTTTATCTGACTGCAAAGGCATGAGTGAGCCAAGAGATCAGCCAAGCCCAGCCAAGTCAGCCACGCTCTGTTCAAACCAGAGACGCCTCATAGGCTTGAGGGTAAATAAATGGTTTTTTGTTGTTGCTGTTTTCTTTCCACCATTATTGTGGGAAAATGAGTAACTGAAATACAATCCATTAGGGGAAATCAATGAGTGAATTATTGTGTGAAAGTCAACTGCTACATAATAAATCAAAATAGAAGCATCAGCATGACGAGAAGGTACCGAAAGGGAAGATCAATTCAGTCAATAATGCCATAGACCAGTCCAATGGGGACAGATGTACGTTTCCTGTCTGGATTCAGCCTGCCAAACCACGGCCAGTGTCCTTTGCTCCAGAAGCATTTTTCCAAGAATCCATAGGCAGAGAAAGCCAAGCACCAAGGGCATTGGCTGGTACCTATGTAAGGTCCAGAAACATATAAATCCAGGCATGACAGTTTTCCCACGGTTAAATGGACTTGGTGACATTCTTACTGGCTACACAATTTCCTTTTCACTTAACCCCCTCCTTGTGCCCTGCGGTCATCTTATGGGCACTTCTGCTTTACACCTCGCCTATTTATAGGTCTGTGTGTGTACAGCCTGACCTCTGTCAACATTTGGGTCAAAACCCTGACCTGGACTTTTAACCTCCCCTGGTTTCTTCTCACTGTGCTCCTTGGGAATACAGATTTTCAGAAACAGACATGAAACTTGACTTGGATATTGTGGAGGTTATGCCTATTTTCCTATTGAAGATGGATTTATTTCACCATAAAAATTCAAAGGCTGAGGATTTTAAGCGGAGTACTAAAAACAATCATGGCTTGTCCCCCTTTGGTTTCTTGCTCTACTTTGGGCAGTATTCTCACTGTTGTCATTATCATCATTGTTTCCATTACTCACGAAATGAGCCGTAAAGCATGTTCAAGTGGAAGCCAGGGGAACTGAATGCCAATTTCTGCCCTGTGATCAATTTGAAATGCCCTGCTGTTTTGGACCAAAGTCCAAACTGGGAGAGCTGACAACAGCTCAATGCAAAATGCTATTGATTAATCTACTTTTTAAAAATAAAGACCTATCCCCACAAAATGTGTTATTCCTGACTCATTATAGCCTTGTATGTAGTTATTTAGTCTAACAACATTATTTTCACAGACACTCTTTCCCGGCAGTGTCAGAGTGTATAGATACCACAGGGATTCTATTAAATGCACTTAACTGAGATGAGTTTGTCGAGGGGACACTCTGCTTCATAATAAAAAATAATCAAAAGCAAAAGGAATAAAATCTGGTCCCAATTTTCCTCTAACAATGTCATTTCAAAGGTAATTATTCAGTTGCTATAACTTATGTCCTGGGAAATATGTTAAAACTATCCTTTGACATGTAAGAAAAAATCTGATTTATTGCGTCTTAATCTATAAGCAAGAATTTTTAACCTGGGGAATACAAGCCACCAAGGAGACCATGGAGAATATTCAGGAGGTGGGTGAACATGGATAAGTAAAATGATCTCTGTGTTTTCCCATTAACCTGTAAGCGATTTAGCCTTTCTTTCCATTATAAACGCAGGCAGCAAATTCCAGTACTGTTGACAGAACCTGTGGCTATGCCATCAACAGCAATCACAGATAACGTCATATTATGTCAGAGTTGCTGCAAATAGTTCAAGATACCTTTTATGCTCGCCACTACTTCCAAGTTAAGGGAAAACAGAGGTCCTGATATTAAATATGTTGATGAAGTATATGTATAATATATATATTACTTGCTTTATTACATTTTTAGAATTATACTTAAACATAATAGGTTTCCTTTACACTTAGGTGTTTTATGTTATACCTTTATGTGCCACAAAAATGCTTATGAACCTCTGCTGACCAGAAATATATTCACTGGGAGAAAGTGCTTATTGAACTTAAAATAGACAGAAATGGCATCACATTGAGGAGAACGAAATTTGATGAGTCACTGACAAAAATCTTTGTGCAGGCAGCCCTCAGAAAAACTGCACTAAGCAGTATTCTAGGCCGTCCCCCTAATCCTCTCTGAGCTCAGTGCCCTTGTCCTGCCTGTGCTGTTACCCCAGATCGCTGTGGAGGGCAAGCAGTTTTCCCTTCTTCCCTGGCAGTTCTCAAATGCCAAGACTTTTTCCAACACTCGGTTGCAACCAGGCCTCTGCTCTAAGTATCAAGAACCGATAAGGGTTTTTAGGTTCAATGCCTTACTGGACAATAATTTACCTGTTAACAGAAGTTTGGTGGAGACAGCCTCTCGACTGATTACAGAAAATTCTTCAATGTCAAGGGAAGAGTGTCGACGCCCTTCACAATCGGGAGTTCAAGAGCTCAAGCATCACTGTAAATCTGTTCTTCCCAAAAGGCTAGCAAAAGTCAGGTTCTCGAATGTGTATAATCGGGTTGTGTTTTAGAGCTGAATTCCCAGGTTTGAGTTAGACCAGGGAAATGAATTCTATGCCTTTGCTGAATTAGAAAATAATAAAAACACAAAAGTTTTCTTCATCACACCTCTGAGACCCTGTGGGAAAGTAGACTTAATTGCACTAATATTCCGAAACCCAGATGTTTTCCAAAGCTCACCATGCTTGTATGTGTCTTCAACTTAATCTAAGTGGGTCCCATTCCACCCCGACTTCTTATATCTGGGTATTTGAATTAACACACATTCACTTTCAGTGAGACTAGCAGCACGTGATAGGAAATATCACAAGGTAGCAACTGATCTTGCCAAGTTTTGTCTCTCTCTCTCCATTCCTTTGTAATCTAGGGCACCCAGTTAAACGGGGAGAGGAAAATTTTAAGTTGAAATTGGATAGGTTAAAAAAGTTATATTCAGATTTCTCCGCCAACCTCAAGGGAAATGTACTAAGGATGGTCACGCTGAAATGCATTCAGACACTTCCTGAGTTTTTATATTTAACTTCCTTTAGACTCAAAGCAAGAACACAGGGAGCCCACCTCCACTTCCTAGTCTCTTAGCACATTTCACAAAGGAGGAAAGAGCTGGTGGAACAGTTAGAATGTGTAGCAATTCTAATTATGTGGGACACGGAAATAAGATTAGCAACAACTGAAATGGTGAGAAGCAGACAACATCCTTGGAAACAGGTTTAAGAAAAGTTGTACCATCAAAGATGTAAGAATGCAGGTCTCTTCCCTACTGGATTGTAATGGGAAGACTGAAATTTAGTGCACAGTACAGAGCAGGCTTGAACATGCTGGACGCTCTTTTGTCAGGGAATAGATATTTAACCTTTTCTGAACTGAACAACTTCCAGGGTAAAAAAATAAACCAGCAGAACCTCTAAAGAGTGAGATTCGGATAGACTCTAATGCACTCAGCAACGAATAACTGCAATGTCCTTGTAGGACGAACGTGTCATTATTCCACTTGGTCACATCCAGCGCCCCTGTCCCGGCAGGCCACACCATCTCGAGGTTTCACATCTAGGATCAACACACTACAAAAATGCATTGGGTGAATCTAAACATGTTAACGTACGGGCAAATGCCCATGTGAACAGCAGTATCTTTGAAAATATAAATCATTGTGACTTTCTTCTAGGGGGAAAACATTCACTCCGCTTGGCTCTTTTATATACTTTCTGTTCTTCCCTTCCCCAAATCTCATTTATCTGCCAAGTATTTTTGTCTAAAAGCTTCTGGGATGTGCAAATGAAATTACATGTGAAACCACCTACAAGGTCAGAGAACTAGTCCTGAGACTCTGGCAAGGTCTCTCTGCCCTTTGTTCAGTTAGCTCGGCCATGGCCTGAGAGCAAACCCGGTGTCAGAGAAGGTACATAACGCCCACCTCTGTGAAATGCAGCTGAACTGCATCAGCTGCGTCTGAGACCGCAGGGAACCGCAGCCATGATGGAGTATAGGTCCCTACCTAAGGGGCTGGTTGGGGGTCGGGATGGGGGTGGGGATTAAACTGTGTAACAACATGTGTCAGCCGAATCTATAGGTCAGAGCAAGGTCAAGTTTGCCAGTGAGCGTCTTCTTAAATTCTGCACCTTCAGTGTCTCGCTCGCTGCACCTGCCCTGGATTAAGTAGTGGGATCATTTCACCACCCTCTGTATTCAGATGCACAGCATACAGGCAATCAGTAGTTCCCTAAGTGTGGGTTACAGTCCTGAATCAGACATGCCTGAAAACCCTGATAACACTGGGATTTTTCTGTACTTTATCCTTGACCCGCTGAGATAGATGTTCATGGAATGAGGCCTAAAATCTTCATTTAGAATCACTTGGGGCTATTCTGATGCATTCTAATGTAGATCCTCAGAGGCAAAACAATGGAACTGTACCCCCATCTTACACCAAACAAAAAATCAACTAAAAATGCATTCAAGCCTTGAATGTAAGACCTGAAACCAAAAACTTCCTAGAAGGTAACACAGGGGGTAAGCTCCTTAACATCAGTCTTAGCAATGATTTTTTGGATTTAACGCCAAAACTAAAGATGACCAAAGCAAAAACGAGCAGGACTCCATTAAACTAAAAACTTCAGCTTTAGCTCAAGTGGTCTCTTCATCATGGCAGACACTCAGTGAACCAAAAAGCTTCTGCAGAAGGAAGGAACCATCCACAAAATGAAAAGGCAGCCTACTGAATGGGAAAAGATATTTTCAAATTATCTATCTGATGATGGGTTACTATTCAACATTCATAAAGAGTTCAAGTATGCCAACACTTGGCTATTGT
>PVKM010050684.1:0-10653 GCA_004027735.1 Carollia perspicillata
GCGCCTCCTGTATAGCGTGTGCTGGGGCATTTCCAGGCATCAAATGCCGTGTGCTGTCTCTTAAACCAAGCCTTTCCTTTTATTCTCACCAAGTCTTCTCACTGATCTGCTTCCTCAACTGACTTAAAGATCCACTGGATATAGAAGTAATTTGACAAGTTATGAGTAATGCTTTTTTTCCAACTTAAATTTATAGTTGGTGGCTAAAGAATAATGAATTTCTAGAATACAGATTCTCACCTTCACTCTTGGCTGGTTGATAGCTCCATTTGATCATAAAATCAAATACCTCTTTTACGATCCTATTTAGAGATTTCTTTCAGGAGATAGATGCAGCAGGGGATGGGGAAGAATATTTTCTTGGGAGTGTCCCAGCTGTAGAATCGGTGCCAAAGGACTTTTCAGTTGACGGGGCTGAAAAATTCCTAGTAATTTATAAAGCAGGTGCTTCAAACAGATTAACTGTATTTTATTTTAAAATAATTTTGGCCTCATCAAATGATTTTCAGAACACTTCAAGGAAAAATGACCCCCCAAATATAGGGTTTTTATCAATGAACCCAGCAAAAGTACTAGCAGGTAAAAATTAAGTTTAATTAAGTATTCATATGACATCATAAAGAATGTTACATGCATATAAATCAGGCCATTATTGACTTAGAAAAGGAGATATTTATTAGATTTCAAAAAGCTAATGAATAACAGCATTGGACAGAGAATCAGGAGACCAGCATTCTATTCTAGTCTTAAAATTAGTGGTTTTACTCATGTAAATGAGTTCTAAATTTTATTCTAGCTACAAAAAATTCCATATTCTTATGATTTTGCTAATGTACGGCAGAAATATTTTTAGGGCTTCCACCTCGTTATGCATACAGCAGTACTTAGCATGATATTTCAGTGCTTTAGCAATTGCATCCATCTCTTTGGAAAAAATCTCATTAGGGAAGCAAAAACAAAATTCAAGAAAGCCCAAATGATCAACTTTGGCATCTTTTATGAGCATAACAATGTATGTTTTCATTAAAGCTTATCTGAATAATCTGAATCCAAATGGACTGAATATTATTTATGCCAAGTCATTAACATTATATCATAAGCATTTTATGACATTATTTAAAACTCTTCAACAAACACAATTAAAATGAAACTTCTGTTCTATTATAAGGCAATACATACTTAATATTGAAAATTTAGAAAATCCAGCTGTCGTGGATAAGATTACCCTTCATCCTACTCACAAAATTAATCATTAACCTGTACCTTGCTTGGTACTCTTCCGAATATTTTTTTCTAGTTAAAAAAAGCATATAGGTAGTATTTCGTAAATGATAAATTGTCTTTATACATGCGATTTTGTGATATTATCATTTTGTTTTACAATGAACGTATCACGCGTGTGTTTGCATGTCACTACACGCCCCCTCACCTCCAGACTCCAAGCATCATAGGACACGCTCGGGAAGAATTCTGGATTTAATGCAGATTTGGAGCTGTGGGATAGTGAGTGGCTGTTGCAGTGCAATGCACGACTACTGTTTGAAATTGATGTGGTATTTTAGTGGCCAATGGGCAAAGCTATCGGTGGCATAATTTATAATCTCAGAGTTGTGCTATTGTAATTGACTGTCTCATTGGTTCAGTGAAGGGTCCAGGAGCTGGACTGCTGTTGATGTCCTAGGCCCCGTCTTATGCGTGGAATGACTTTCTCCCTCTTTCAGTAGTAGCTGACCACCTAAAAATAGCTGTTCGTCATTTGGTGTGAGGGGGGAGCTCGTGACTTCATATGTCTATATACCTCCCATATGTAACGTTAGATCAGAAACATGTCACTTCTGATTAAAGGTTCACATTGTTAAAGGAAGGTTCAGCAGGAAGCAGAAGGCAATTCAGCCACCTCCTGCTATGTATGTTCTGTCATTGGGAAAATGGCGAAGGATAATGTTAGCCTGTAATGAATTTGGACAGGCAGGGTTTATTAATTTTATCTCCCTCCTCTACTCCTGAAGCTGTACCACAGGATATCAGGCAAGTGAATAACTGAGGAGCCCTTCCACGCTGAAATGTAGTCTATCAAACATTGATGTATCACTTTTTAACTTGGATTTCCTAATTGGTTTAATTCATTTTCATAGAGATTTTGAGTGAGTGTATTTTGTCGAGCAGAAAACAGATTTTATTAAGACTGCCAGTCCTTCTGGCCAGAGTGTGAGACCCAGCTCTCCAGATTTTCTCAGTTCTTCCAGGCAGGAAAGACCGCCCTCGCCGCCCCTCCCCTCTGCCGGGAAGGATGCACATAACAGTTTTATAGAAGATGCCCTCTTCAAAGACCTGTCAGCAGGTTCCCAGAGAAAACGTTTGCCCATCATTTTTCCCTATAAGATAATATTACTTAGATTAAAATAAGTGCATCTGGAAGTAGTTTCTGACGTCTTCAAGTTCATCTCCTCCTGTTTTATGGAAGAAAAGAGGAAGGGGTTCAGAGAGTCAAGGGCAAAGGAAAAGTAGACCCCAAACCTCTGATTCCTCATCAAGGGCTTGCTCTGGTTGCTCCTGGAGCCTTTTGGTGTCTTGGAGTCACCATTGTCTGCTGACATGAGGAAATATGTCAAATCCAAATAAAAAACAATAGAATCAGCCCTGGCTGGTGCGGCTCAGTGGATCGAGTGCCAGCCAGTGAACCAAAGGGTCACAGGTTCAATTCCCAGTCAGGGCACATGCCTGGGTTGTGGGCCAGGTCCCCAGTGAGGGGTGTATGAGAGGCAATCACACGCTGATGTTTCACCCTCTCTCTCTGCCTCCCTTCCCCTCTCTAAAAATAAATAAATGAAATCTTTAAAAAAACAGTAGCGTCAGAATTTCACCGTTCTCCAAACCTCAGAAATGGAAGTGGCATGTGTTGAGCAGCCCTGAGAAATAATTCAGCACTCTTTCTGTCGCCACATTTTGCTTGATTTTTAGAGAAAAGCATTTAAGGAGGAAAAGAAAGTCTGCCCACCTTCTTTTTCTTGAATGTTGCTGACTCATCATATTTCAGTAGTCAGTGGGCCTCCAGTACTGCCAGCTAGACAGGTCTCTCGTCGTCCTCAAGTCCATTGATGTCAATCAAAGGATAGCTGGTGTGAAAGGACCAATACAGAAAAGGGGAATGATGGGAGAAACCAGCTGTACCCCCAGTTAAGATATGGGTCTTCCACTGCAGGCCCAACGAATGAGTACACTGGGGTCCGCACGGAATTGGGCCTCGTCGGCAAAGGGAAGAAGCCTTGAAATGCACTGAGGACACGCCATTCACAGGCTGGTGAATGTGTCTACATGTACGACGTTGCTCTACATAGCACATTCAGAGGTGGTACTTGAATATTCTCAATTTCATTAGGAGTGAACACACAGGGTTTTCTGCTGAATTAAGGAAGCTCAATTCTTACTTCATAACCCAGGAAGTAATTACTCAAGTAACTGACGGACTTTGATGGCAAGGACCTCCAGATAGCATTCCCCCTTTGAGATTCTTGACTCTGACTGTAGCATCAGTACTCTCACCCCGGAAGGGAAAGCCCAGAGCACTGGGCCATTAGCCCGGCCTTGAACTCTCAGGCACCAGAAAAAGTATCTTTGGCCACCAGACCTTGGGGGAAGATTGCAGAATACAGTGAAGAAAATCTTTATTTATTTCCTAGAACAAATTAAACAGATTTCTTTCGCGGGGGTGTCTTTCAGCCTTATTCCCCACGGGGAGAAAAAAAAAGAAGGAGATAAAAAATTACCCCACCCATAGAAATCACCTCTCTAAATTTTTTGTTAACTTTTGGCAAAAGTTTGAATTGCTTAATTTGTTAAATGGGTGGTAAGGGAGGATTTCTAGTCCAGCCACAACTCTTTATTCTGGAGGCGACAAATAAAACAGTCTTTCCTTTGGAAACCAAACCAGTATAATAGGTTACTGACTCAAATGGCAATCACCATATGATGAAATGCCCAAGCTCTTTTACTTCTCAGAAGCAGCTCATTCTCTGCACTCTTACCGACAGAACAAAAGGCAACAAAATGCTCAATGGCCATCAGTCCTTGGAGGAGTATATAATTCCGTGTCGGATTGTTCCCGCTAGCCATAAAAGAGACACTAATCAGTACGTCATATTTTTGCCATTGTAACAAGTTGACAACTAAAGAAAACTACTGAAAGCACTAAGATAAAGGCCAGAGCAACTTCAGGCATCACAATACTGGGAAGCCTCTGTGCAAATTAGACCACTGCACAGGGAGGCCACTGGAGCAGCGGTGGAGCTGGGCTGAGATCGCGGGTTTGGCATCTTCGTGCCTTGCTCCAGGGCCTTCTCCATCACTAGCTAACTAGCTGTGCTCCACCCTGCTGAACCTCCCAGCTCCATCGTCAGTAACATAGGGCTTCTCAATATCCACCTTGCAGGATCCACCTGTGTGGGGTGAGGGAGGGAATTAAATGAAGGAATACTTGTAACACGTTTAGTGAAGTGCTTGGGGCATAGCAGGTTGTAAAGATTAATTGCAATTATTAAGATTTCTACATGTATCTAACATTGACCTCTCCTGCTGTTTCCCGTCATGGTTAGCATGGGGTAATATTTGGTGGTGGTAAATCCATATTATGTATCGACACTGTACTAGGTTGACACTAAGACAAATGAGACATCCAGAAGTTGACACTCAGAACTTGGAGGTTAGTGGGGGAAGAGTATATAATAGAACAGTGGTTTTTGACCAGTGTGCTGCAGGAATTTTTAGAGCATGCAGTACCTGACTGTTTAGTCAGGGGCACTGACCTTTTTTCCTTAGATTGTCAAATAAAAAATAATGACAACGGCCAACACACAACAATTGCCGTCTGCTGTGAAGGAATCAAAATTATTCCTTTTGTGTCAGATTGGCAGAAAAATCATATATTTTTTGGTGTGCCACAGAATTTTAGTGATTACTTTATGTGTGCCATGAGGTGAAAAAGCTTGAAAATTGCTGATGTAGGTGACAGGTCCTTGGTGTGGGGATGGACAGGATGGTTGGGGGAAGCCATGTAAGGAGATGAAGGTTTTGTCCAGGTCTCGCAGCTCCCATAATGGGCGATGAGTCCCAAAGTTACCACGTGATCGAGGATAACTAAGTAATTAGTAAAAGAGGGCCATATGTGGGTCAATGATGAAAATATGGCTACAGTACCAGTAGATTCTTATATCTTGTATCTCGGCTTTGATTTTGAGGCTCTTAAGGCCCAAGACTGTATCTTAATAACTTTCTGAAATATATACACTAGGGTTTAGCAGGTGCCATACACAATATAGGCGCCCTGTGGATAGATTAATATTGGTCAACTTCTTTACTTTCTGGTCCAAGTATATTATAATTACAAAGTCATTGACTAAGTCATGATAAACCTGGAAATTTTAGGGTTTTAAATGTATGTATTATCCAACTTGAAATACTTATAATCTCTTTAACACCCAAAATAGCAGACATTAGCTTGTATTTTTCTCACAGATAGCATACATTTGGTCATTATTAGTCTATTATTTACCTGTCAGAAAAAGACAGTCAAGGATGCTTTCGTGTGGGGGTAAGAAGCCAGGGAAGACAAGGAGGCCGTCAAGGAAGAAAGTACAGAATCAGATGTGTCCCCGCGATACAATGCATCTTAATCACTTAAAAATAATCACCCTAGAAATAATTACTCATTAGCATCATTACAGTGTTACACCACCACAAATGCCTTAACTAATGCGAACTTTGAGCGTGAAAATTATAACCAATATGTAATGTTGCATCCCAATGCTCTGAGCACAGTCTTTAATGGCTTTGTTAATAATTACCTGACAAGAATATATTTTTACCTAGAACTTGTTGTCATTAAACATACCTCGGAATACTTAATGTTTGAAGGCTGTATTACAACTCTTTAGTTATTTAATTACAGTAAGCAACGCCTCAGGTTATTGTGTGTTTTGTTAAGCTAAAAGCCGTTGCAAGCCAAATTAGCAAAGGTGGGCTGAGGCTGCAGAGGATTTAGGCATCTGCTTCAGTTGCTGAGAATGAAAGACAGAGGCTGCGTCAGTGAACCGGAAAGCACCCAGCCACTGACACCATCCTTGTGCCGTGGTTAACCCCTGCCTTCCTCACCCTGACCCATGAAACCATTCTGTACACATCCCCTCCAGAAAGGGAAATCTACCCGCCACCCCGGGGATCCATTTCCTTATTTTACAGCCTTCACTGTCAGCCAAGTCATCTTTCTGTTTAACCGAAATCCTCCTTGTCCTTCATATCAGAATTGATGGCCATAGCGCCCTGTTGGGTCCGTAGCAGGAGATGTGAGCAGCCGATCATCACCCCCTGGAGCCCTCCGTGGGCACAGAGGCTGTTACTCAGTCTCTCGGTTTGCTCTCTCTCCCCCCAGCCAGTACAGCAGAGCTCATCCAGCCATCAATTAGGCCATTACTTGGGTTTTATACTCAATAGCATTTTACTGAGTTATGAAGACTTTTTGCCATATTTTTTTTCTAGAGACAGGGAGAGAGGGAGAGAGACAGACAGACAGACAGACCAGGATGGCGAGGAGGGAAAATGTTCACAATGCAGCCATTCTTGAACTTTGCTGTCCGCCCTCTTACTCTTCCAACCCTGACCCCGGCTCTCTGCCCGGATAAATGAAGTTGTTGCTCTACGAGCAGTGGTGCACACCTTCTGCTTTCCGACTCTTCCGTTACCAGTTTTCTCTTTTCACCCAGGAATCAGGTACACCAATTTGTCATGTGTGCTGATAATATCTTAGTGACCTTTATTTCGTTTCATGTTGTAGTGAATTTCGTGGGGCAATGTTGGTTAATACAGTTGTGTAGGTCTCAGGTGTACAACCTTGTAACGCGTCGTCTGTGTATTGTATCGTGCGTTCACCACCCCAGGTCAAGTCTCCTGCCGTCCCGGAGAGCACTGCGCTCAGTGAGATAAGCCAGTCAGAGAAAGACGGGCACCATGTGACTTCACTCATATGTGGAATCCAATGCACAAAATAAACAAACAAAGTGGAAGCAGGCTCCTGGACACAGAGAACAGGCTGACAGCTGTCAGAGGGGAGGGGAGAAGGGGAAGGGATTAGGAGGGGAAGAAGCCAGACTCAGAGAAACAGACAACAGTATGGCGATTGCCAGAGGGAAGCAGGGTTATTTTAAATTGTCATTTGACCTGTGTCTGCGATCTTTGTGTGAGCCTTTTCTGTTGTTGTTGTTGTTGTTGTTTGAAAAAAGTATTTAAAACAAGCCCCATCTTTTTACGATTATAATTCATTTATTCTGCTTTCATCTTTTATTTAGTCAACTAAGCTTCTCTCTCAGTGTCGTCATTCAGGTACGAGGTGGGTTTTTCTTCTTTTCTTCTTGCATTTTCCAACAACCCCATTACAGATGTGCTCTTGGAGAGGGACCTTTCAAATACATTTTTTCCTAACTTACCTTGTATTTTTTTTGTTTGTTTTAATCAGACTTCAGTTTTAAGGAGCTCTCTGAATTTCATTTTTAGTTGCTCTCACCTGAGTGAGTGCCCCCAACCCATTTCAGAGTTCCATCCTCAGTAGCTAAAGCCTCCGAAGAAATGACATAGTTTCTAAGAGAACAAAGTTAATCTTATTGGGTTTTTTTTTCTGAGATCTCAAGGTTATGCTTCCACAGAATTCTGTATAAACAGTTGTCCAGAGTTCAGAAGGACCTTTTGCATTATAACGGTTCTTCTTTATATGTTGGCTCAAGGTCACTAGGCAAGAGGCAGAATCAAGACCTGAGCCTGGGATGGCTGGTTCCCAAGACCTCTCTGTTCTTGACCCGAGTGACTGTGTGTATGAGAGACTTCCATTCATTTACCAAACCCCGCGCTGCCCACTGCTCACTATTACGTGTCTCATAAGGGCGGAGATACATGCTCTTTTTGTCCTCTTAGATTATTTCCCCCGAGAAACCCCTAAAAGTAAAACTGCTGGCCAATGTATGAAAAGTTCTGATCATCCAAATCACCCGTTTTAAAGGTTGAACCAATTCAATATTCTTACCAGCAATTATGGAAGGCCAGATTATTCATGTTCTCATCAACGATTGCCTTTGAGAAGAAAAGAACAATTTGATAGCCAAAATGGAAATGATAGGCCATCGTTCCCATGAAAAGTGTCACTCAATTGCAGATGGATTTAAGAGTCACTATACAATTTGAAAGTATGAAACAGGTAGAGATATAGTGGAATCTTTATCTCATCTCAGGACAGAGGATTGTCTAGACGTAGAACAGCTTAAGATACAAAAATGTAAATGATTGATCACTTTGATGACAACAAAATAACATCAAAAACTCTCATGAATCACTAAGTAAAAGAGAAACACTCCCCAGATAAAACCTGCAAAGTCCACGAACTGGCAATTCACAGTGAGAGAAGCTGAAACTTCCGTTAAGTATAGAAAGACTCCCTGGTAGTCAGCTTTCCAAAGACGGGACACGTTCCTTTCCCACCGAGTTCCAAGTCAGTGGAGAGAGCCAAGGTAGAACAATGATTGGGATCTTACGGAAGGAATTCGGTCATCAAAAAGATCTTTGTGTATAAATGATTTATATCTGTATCATTTAATCATCTTTTCCATCTTAAGAATACATAATCAAATGATGACATGGCATAATAAATTTATTGAAGTCCCTACATTTGACACAGCACGCTGGCCAAATTTCTCACCCCTGGAGTGAAATCCTGTGTATTATCAAATGTTTTCATATATGAACAAATGTTACTGCAAAGAGAGTAAATCAGTGGCAGTGAATAGTTCTGGAGGAGACTAGAGCAGACAGGGAGAATTATCTTAACTTTCTTCGCAGAGAAAAGCAATACATATTCATCGTAGAAAGAGTGAAATTACAGAAAGTATAAGAAAATAAAAACCAATGATATTTCCACTTCTTATTTTAGTGTACTTTTAATCATTTATCTGTGTACTCAATATACCTTTTATAAATGTGAAATTTTATTGCCCTGCTTTCTAATACGCTATTTTATCTGCAAAAAATCAAGAACGTTTTCCTATGTCCTCACTCTTCTGAAAGTGTTTTCTTATTGCACCATGTCACTAAGTGAAAGGACATTTAAATATCCCTGTGTGTGGTATATAGGATAGTTTCAAATTTTCCAATTTAAAGTTGCATTCTTATACATAGTTTTGCATTATTTTTTTCACATTAACTTCTCGAAGTAAAATTTCAGAAACAAAGATTAGCACATTTGGTAGGCTTTGATTAATGTTGCCAAATTACTATCTAGAAAGTTTGTACCCATTCAAAATTCTACCAGCAGCATGTGTGAGAGGGTCTATTTCTCTGCAGAAGCTGTAGCACTGCCTACCATAATTTCTTTAAATTTCTGTTGGATAGATAAGCTGTAACTATGATAGCTTATCTTGTATTTTTAATATAAATTAGTAGTTTCTGATTGGGGTAAGCATTTTCTCACGTATTTGGTACCTATTTTATGTAGAAACTTAACTCTTGAGTAGGAAAAAATACCAATGTTGACCTTAAACAAATAGAAAGCCAGCTAGTTCTCTGGCAAAATGGGTTTATTTGGGAACAACAAAGAATCTCAATTTGGTCCCTGAAGTCTTAACAATGAACCACTCACCAGTCCCAAGATCAAAGGAGACAAAGGTTCTTTTATCGCAGAGAAGGAGAGTTCACTGGGACTTTTGTAAACAAAAGCCCATGGGAGGACACCGGGGTTGAAGTGCAGTGGTCTTTCTTTGGCTGCCTTGTAAAAGTCTCTCATGGGCTGTGTGGTTGCCAGGTGAGGAGGGGAGCCTTCCTCTTCCTGCCGGAGTAGCAGAGTTGAGAACCGGCTTGACGCTGGCGACGGAAACCACATCTCTTCCTGTTTGGAGTAATCGATGATGAGTTTGAGGGTGCGAGAGCTCTCTCTTCAGGGCCTCTCAGCCCCAGCTTTGTAACTGGATTCTGCGTATTAATCTCCATACCATTTCGATGGAAGTCTTTTTGCCGTTAGAGATCGGGCTAGCAGAAAGGACTGAGACGGCACTTTTGTGCATTTTGTTGGTGTCAGAAGTACAAGGCGAGTAGTCAGCATGCGACAGGTGGCAGCTCTGTGTGATTTATTTTTCATGTTTAAAAAGTAACAGCAGCAGTAACAACAGCCAAACCTGTTTTACTTTTCCTGGTTGAGGCCGTCACAACAGCAGCCGTGTACCTGGGTGAAGTGTGTGGGAGGGCCTGTTGGAGGCTGGGTCCGTGACTCCCACTGACCTTTCAGCAAGTCCTCTGCCTCAAGAGAGAAAGTTAATCGGGCCTGTGTTTTCCTGAGACTTCTGGTACCAGCTGCTCGAGGAAGGGGTGTGTGTGTGTGTGTGTGTGTGTCTCATGGTGTGTGGGTAGTGCTGGTGGTGGTTGCAGTGTGTGTTTGTGTGTGTGGTGGTGGTTGTGTGGGGTGGTGGTAGTGGTGTGTGTTGTGTGTGCGGTGGTGGTGGTGGGTGATGGTCGTGGCAGGGGGTGCTGGGGGTGCAGAGCTGGAGTAAAGGTTGCTCTGGTAGCCATACTCCCACCAGAAATTTCATGACATTGTGCTGACATTCTGCATCAGCATTTCCCTTTGTC
>PVKM010050685.1:0-10653 GCA_004027735.1 Carollia perspicillata
AGTATTATAGCCTAACCCTGAGACCCCAGAATTATAGTATATTTGAGTCAGAATGGCCAGTTAATTTAATCTCTCACCCACAGAAAGGATTACTCAGCCCTTGTTTAAACACTTCAAGTAAAAAGGAAGTTTATCAGCTCAACATGTAGGTCATGTATCAGGAAACATCCATTTTAAAAACACCTTCGTTAGGACGTCCCCTCCTTGGGAACATATGGACAAAGTGCCCTGCAGGGCACTTCTCAACACATTACGGCTACAGCCACGACAGAGCATACCGCTTACCCCCACGCACAAAAGACCATGGAGTCAAACATCGCAACAGTGATCACCTTCGGGGAGTTCCCAACTATTATCTTCTTGTTATAGAAAGCATAATAAAAATGCAAGCTGGCTCTTTATCATCAATAAGAGAGAAGGGGTGTTTTTGTGATTTTTCTCAGGGGCAGAGATAAAAACGGAATTCTAATACCAGATCCAAAAGGACGCCGGAATGCCGCGCCAACTGCCCTCACCTGATCTTGGACAGTAGCTCCCCTCTGTCGGCACAGTCCACGCTCACTTGTCGAATAAGCTCGTGAAACACCGTGTTGTAAATGTTCTGTTCCTGCTTCAGGAGATGCAGCAGTTTGTGCATCTGGCCGAAGAGAAGTCAATGAGCATTTATTGTGGTCTCGGCAGTAAAAACCATTTCAGGAGTTAATCGCTCCGAATGTGCATTAAGTTTTACAAGCACCTTGATTAATTTACTTGACGAATATTTTCTATTATAAATATATATACAAAATGGTATCTTATTTTTTTTTAATTGTGTCTAATCATGGCACCTCTTTATATGATGTGCTGAGGTCACGATATCACTTTCATGTTATTCCTGCCAAAACCCAGAACCTGAACCTAATCCCGGCTGCACATCAGACAAACCAAAACTGAGGAGCATTCTCCAGAATAACCGGCCTGTGCTCCCCCAAATATCAAGGTCAAGGAAAATAAAGGACTGTTTCAGATTATAGTTGTCTAAAGGAAAGCGACACGTAGCAGCACTGTGTGATGCGGGGGTCCTGAAAGAAAGGGGGAAATAGCTATAAAAGCCATTATAGGGACAACGGATGAATTTGAAATATGAACCTGGCCTACCATAACAGTGTTAAATGTCCCGATTTTGAAAACTGCACTATGGATACGTAAGAGAACGTCTTCGCCCACAGGGAATATACCCTGAAAGGTTTGGTGGTGAAGAGGCCTGCTGTCTCCAGCTTACTCTAAAATGGCTCAGAAAAAGAAGCTGTGCGTGTAGAGAGGGAGAGAGAATGACAAAGCGAACAGGGCATGATGCAAACGATGGGTGAGTCTCGGTAAAGGTCACCTACGAGTGCCTTATATTGAACTTATGCGTGTTTCAAATTCCATAAAAATAAAAATTTACAAAACAGAAAAGAAATAACCTTCATTAAAAAAATCTGTATCTATGGAAGCCTGAAAGAGCCCTTTCATTAAGCACAAAGTAAAAATTACAAGTGGTAAGAAAGTACAACTTAATTGGCGGTGGTTTTTATTGCTACATTAAATATTAAGGGTTTTATAATCTGTGGCACCTACTATTCAGTGGAATTACAGTAATAATAAAACAGTTGACCCTGGACAGTGCGGGGGCTAGGAGTCCCAGCGCCCACGCTGTCGGGCATCCATGTATATCTTTGACTCCCCCCAAACTTGACTCCTAACAGTCTACTGTTGACCAGAAGCCTTGCCCATCACGTAAACAGTTGATTAATACACACTGTGTACGTTCTATGTATTATATGCTGTATTCTTACAATAAAGCAAGCTAGAGAAGAGAAAATGTTATTAAGCAAGTCATAAGGAAGAGAAAATACATTGACAGTGTTTAGTGAAAAAGTCCACGTGTAAGTGGACGACGTAGCTCAACTGTGTTGCTCAAGGGCCAGCGGCCCTGACAGTGAATTGCAGGCCGCTTCCTACGTGCCGAGCGCTGGCTGCTCTCAGCCCTCTACGTCATTATGTCACCCAGTTCCCACAGCCACCACATGAGGTAAATATCATCATCCTCTCTAATTCACAGGTGAGAAAACTGAGGCACAAAGATGCTAAATGACTTGCCCAGGGTCACCAGCTAATCCATGGCAGGGCCAGATTCCAATCCAGGCACCCCACCCTCCACCATCCCGAGTGCACGCTCGTAGCCACGAGCTAGGTTACACTGATCTTTGCAGTTACCTTGGTTGGACCGGTATAGTCCTGATTTTCCACACCAGCCCTCTCCAGCATCGTGTCCATCACGTCACTCAGCTGGATCACCTCCGCTCTTCTATTAGGTTTCCTGAAAGATTGAGATGGCAGACGTAGTGATTACCATTACAATAGGTCATCCTCAAATCTCAAAAACAATATAACATGTACAAAGAAAATGCATATACTATGGCATATTAATGATATCTTAAGGTATTAGATCTGTAAGTATTGCTCTAGCGGGATATCAGTAATACAGTTAAAAGATGCAAATAGGCCTGGCAGGTATAGCTCAGTGGATTGAGCGTGGGCCTGCGAACCAGAGGATTATGGTTCGATTCCCAGTCAGGGCACATGCCTGGGTTGCAGGCCAGTTCCCAGCAGGAGACCCACGAGAGGCAACCATACATTGATGTTTCTCTCTCTTTCCCCTTCCCCTCTAAAGATAAGTAAATAAAATCTTTTAAAAAATGCAAATAGTATGATCCTCTGTTCCACAAAAGAAAATAATGCTCCTTCCCCCCAAAATTCTATTGTGTATAATTGTAAAAACAGAAAAATGTGGAGTGATAAACACCAAGCTATTAGTATTTGTTACTTCACAATGTAAGACGGGGGAAAAAACAAAAACAAAGAAGAAGTAAAAACAAAAATACTGTAGTAAAATAGAAAAATACTAATGGTTAAATGTAGCATAGAAACGTATTTTATAGATCATCTAGCAGTCCCACTTCTGAGTATTTATCCAAAGGAAATGAAGTCAGGGTCGCAGAGAGAGATCGTTGCCTGCCCCCCAGCCTGCCGCATTCACTGCGGCACTAGTCACAGGTGGGAGCAACATAGACGGCCGTCAGCGAATGAATGGACGGAGGAAGTGTGATGGATACAGACACTGGAATGCTATACAGCCTTTAAAAAGAATGAAATTCTGCCACGCACAACAACGTGGATGAACCCGCAGGATACCACTCTGTGAAATGAGCCAGTTACAGAAGGACAGGACTGCACGATTCCATGCTCACCAGGCACCTAAGATAATTGAACCCACAGAATCAGAGAGTGGAGTTGTGGTTTCCAGGGGCTGGCAGGAGAGGGAAACCGGAAATCGCTGGCCAATGGGCGTGAAGGTTCAGTTGTGCGAGGTAAGTTCTAGAGATCTGCCCTACAACACGGTGCCTATACTCCACACTGCAGGGCACACTCCGAAACTTGCTGAGAGTGGACCTCATGTTGTGTTCTTACCACAACAAAACAGAATGCAAAAACAACGAAAAGAACTTCAAAACTGTTTTTAAAAAGCATTTTATGATACTCCAGTGCTATACATCTGTAAAAATGGAATATGCAATTGGTCAAATGAAAATACTGATTAGATGACAAAATTGTGGGCAACTATTGTCTTGGGTTTCTGCTGTCATTTTAATATATAGGTATACAGTTATTCTTTCTAAGGAACACTTTTAAAAAATGAACTGTACTTACATGGATGGGAACAGCAATAGTCTGTTTTCACTGTCTTTGAGCAGAGTGGTGTATTTGCTGCAACAGGTAAGACCGGTAAGTGTTACTGTAAGAAAATCATCTGGCCTGCTCATCGCAGATCACAATGTGATCCACCTAAGACCTCACGGAACTGAGATGCTTCACGGTAACCAGGAAGGGCCACCATTTTGCACACATTGTACCTCAGTAGTCTGAGACTTGTACAGGTACAGGTGGGATGGTGTTTGCCACGTTTGGAACTTTTTTAAGTAAAGGACCTTGGATTACATTCCTTAATATGTCAGAATATGAAAATTGCCTTATTCACTTAAAAGCAGCCTTTTCAAATGTGGAAGGATTGTCAAAGAACACTGAAGTCAACGAAGTGACTAAACAGGTTACAGATTTAATAAGAAGCAAAGATAAAACTAGAACACCGTTTTCCACCCTACCCCCACCCCCACCCCATCTGTCCTCTGGTGGTGCTTGTTTACACCTGAACCAGTATCTCGATGAGAAAGACATGGTGATCCTTTAAATCCATTCTTAGTTATGCACCTTTTTTCTTCCCCTAGTTCATAAGCATTTCCTTTGGTTCTTTCCCCTACTGGAACTCAGTTGGTTAATAAGGTCCATTTTCAGAATTCAGATCAGTAAAAAAATCTCCAGGGAATATAAAGAGTCAGTTTCAAAAGTGAGTGTGCCTGAAGGACTAGAAGCAGTGACATCCCAGGAGCAATGAGCACTCCTAGCACCCAGATCTTGGTTTCTAAGTCTCATTCTCCACTAAAAGGAATCAGTACTCCTTAGAGGAGTGGCTCAGAGTTCATTCCAGATGAACCTAAAAACCTTATTGAGCCAGAAAATAAGAGAACACTCAGAGAATTATGCAGACATGCCCAAAGAACACAAGAGCTAGCTCAAAGGAGCTAGCTTTGGCAACATCTGAAAAGTTTTGACTATCAAAATAAATAATCATAGGAAAAAATAATAACCCATTGGACACAAAAGAAATCCATAGGTCCATATGGCAAAATGCTAACTAGCAAACACAGAAGAAGGATGGAGCTAAGAAAAGACCTGTAACTACAGGTGGCTAGAAAAAATAAATGGAAGTATTTGGTGGTGAAGGGTCATAAAGTCTCCAACTCACTCTTGAGCAGTGTAAATGTGTGTGTGTGTGTGTGTGTGTGTGTGTGTGTGTGTGAAAGCAAATGAAGCATTCAGTGAGTCGGAACAGAGGGCACAGGCAGTGCCCTGTCCTATTTTTGTGAGTTTTTTATAATTTTGAAATGACGGTATAAAAAGACGGTACCCCCAAAGCAGTTCTATTTAGTCCTTTGACAAAACATGGTTCTGACACCGACCATACAGGGAAGTGCCATGGAACATGGACACTAGGCAAAGCAAGCAGAGTGACAGTGCCCAGGTGTTTCCTTACAAAATCTCAGTCCAAAGTTCTAGTTTCTTAAACGGCGAAACAGTCAAGTATTGCTCCAAAAAATAAAAACAAGATCCCATTTTCGGTCCTATAAACAGGAAAACAGGAGTTGAATAGTGGGCATTGTGGAGCTAAACTCTGCAATACGAGAATTCAGCTCAGAGGGCTGCTTTCCCTTCGTCTCCACCGTCATCGTTCAAAACCATTCTTAAAGAAAACACAGCCAAGCATTGGGAACAAAGATCCGTTTTTTTTTTTTTTTTTTTAAGTCAAAACTAAACAGTAGGAAAAGACAGAGAAGAATTTAATCACTAAAACCCCAAATTCTTTCACGACTTTTTCATTAATTTCTTTAAGTGATTTCTTTCTGCAATGGGATTAGGACGGAAGGCCGAATGCCCCCTCCTTCCAGCCCAGACCCTGCCCGGGAACGTGAGTGAGCTGTTTACTGGCTCCTCTGTGTCCCGAAGGAGGAAGCGGTCCATTTGTCAGCAACGCGGTAGTGGGCCACGGTACTCACTCATCGTAACACTCCAAACCTGAGACTCCTGTGTTTGACACAATATGAAATTCTTCGGGAATCAAAGTATCCGTGAGTTTCTTTGGCTTAAAAAGAATAACAAGAAGGAAAACATTAGTCGACTAAAAAAAATGAATTGCACAAATCCTAATTCCTGTCCCAAAGGGATGCTATTTATTATGAAATTTTGGATTAGAAAAAATAACGATATTGGTAATATGGGACATGGTGAGTAGTAAAAAAGTTTTTCACCAGAGCATACTCTGTGAAAAACATGAATTACACAATAACCCTGGTTTGAGTACTAGTTACAGGTGCCCCTCGCACTCTTCAGGGGTCCATTGACTCTTTAAAATTCAACAAGCATTTAAAGTTCACCTTGGCAATATCCCCAAAATGAGAATTCTATAACTTTACACCTTGGATTTGGGTGAAAATATCTAGGCTCCTCTACTGTATGTTCTAGATTAAGTGAAGGACCATAGTTTGGAAAATGGCTCAACGTAAGATACCTTTCATCTTTTCTCACTAAATACCCTTTTCTAGAAATAATTAAAAGTGCTATGAAGACTGATAGCAATGCACATTGTTGTTACAGTACAACTGTGCTTTACGTTTTGGGGAAACCTTTTTTTTAAGTAAAGGGAGGAAGATGAAATTCTTCGTCAGATACTTTATTTACCTTGTGAGGCACCATGGCGCTGTCACGGGACTGTAAGGCGTGGCCGGCATGCGGGGGACAGAGTGTGCTCTCCCTGGCCTCTCCTTTGACATATTTCATGTCATACAGAAAAGAGATATCCCTGGAAAATAAGAAGAATATATGGACAAAACCAGTTTTTCTGTCTGGCCACTGGGTAAGAGTGGGTAAGGTTTCCCCAGGTTATTTCCTCCACTTACGTCCTTGATTCCATCTTTGCCCACATCCCTGGGGGTCTCATGTCATCCGTCGTAACCTCTGTGTGTCTCCCCCTCTGTTGGAACACTCCCCGGGTCCTTCCCCTTCTAAACATCTCCCCTGACCAGGCATTGTCCTGTTACCCTGATCCACAGGTCGGTGATCCACCTTCTCTCTCTCACTTTCTGTCAAATATCGAACGTCTTGAAATTTCCCCCAAATCTGATTTCCGTCTCCACCTCCGCTCTGAAACTGCCCTCCAGAAAGCTGGCAATGACCTTCCACTGCTAAGCGATCAGGTCTCATCTTCCACTACTCCCTACTCCCCTGGATTTTTTCCAGGGTTGGTCACCTATTTTTTTTTAGAAAAAACACTCTCCTCTGTCCACTGTGTTGCTGGACTCGCCTGGTTCTTCCACCCTCTTCACTGCTACCCCTCGGACTTCTCCATGACCCCCTGGCTACTGAACGGAAACGCTCCACAACAGTCTGTCCTCGTCCCTCTCTCCTCCTCTCCCTCCGCTTTCTCCCTTGGCCATGTCGTCAAGTCCCTCCTCATTACCTTCTGTCGCCTCCAGACGCAGCTGCTGTCGCCCTCCATTCCAACTTTTCATCCTCCCGAGTCCACTGATTCTGTGGGCAGCACCGCTCTGCTCATCAAAGCCTCAGCACCCACAACCGATCCTTCCCCGTCCTCAGCCCTCGACACCCACCCGTAACGAGCTCGCTGACTTCACAGCCACCCTCACCTCCTTCCAGTGGTTGGTTTTCTTGTTCTTCGCCAGTGCCGAAATCACCAGTCCAAGTCGTGATCACATTTAATGTGCATTCTCAAGTCTCTGGTATATTCTACGTACTTCTGCCAGATTTATCCCCCTATCGGGGCTATGATCCTGTCACTTACTACACATAATTTTCCGATGTCTCTGCCCCTCCCTCCAATCTTAACTGGTATTGCCAGTATGCAGTATAGGTATGTTGGTTCACCAAAAGAAAAGAGAACTACCCCCATGGTCCAGCAATCCCATCTCTGGATGCTCTGTATATACAAAGGGACTGAAATCGAGATCTCAAAAATGTATCTGCATTCCCAGGCTCACCGCAGCGTGGTTCACGGAAGTGATGACAGGGAAATGACCTGACTGTCTGTTAACAAAGGAATGGATAAAGAAGATGTAGAGATGTTTACAACAGAACGTGATCCAACCTTACAAAAGAAGGAGATCTTGCCGTTTGTGACTACATGGATGAACCTAGAGAACAATACACCAAACGAAGTAAGCCAAAGAAACACAAATACGCCGTGACCTCCCAGGGGAGACGAGGGAGGGGGAAGGCGGGGAGAAATGAGGATGTGGTCCAAAGGCACAAAGTCTCAGTGACGCAAGACAAATGGGTTGTGGAGATCTGATGCGCAGCATGGTGACGGCACTTAACACAATTGTCTCGTGTCCTTGGAGTTTGCTGAGAATAGATCTTAAATGTAATCTCACCACACACACGACAACTACACAGAGGCGATGGATAAGTGGTTTAACTTGATTGTGGTGATGTCACAATGTATATATTTTTCAGAATACCTAGTTGTACACCTTACACATACACTTTTAATGTGTCAGATACCGCAATAAAGTTTTCGTTCTTTTTTTCATGCTGTGTTATCTATCACTAGTACCTAATCGTAGCATATTTTCATCACTCCATCATCAATGGATGGACAGTTGAGTTGTTTCAACTTTGAGGCTATATGGATAATATTGCCATGAATATTCAGGTATAGTTTTTGTGCAGATGAGTATATACCTAGGAGTGGAATCCCTGGGTCATGTGGCAACTCTATGTTGAACTTTCTCAGGAACCGCGAGACCTTTTTCCAAAGAGGCAGCACGATTTTACATTCCCGCCAGCAATGTATGATATTCTCTACAACCTCACCAACACTTGTTATTGTCTGCTTTTTTATTATGGCTGTCCCAGTGGGTGTGACAATAGTGTCTCATTGTGGTGTGATTTGCATCCTTACAGCTAATGAAGTTGGGCATCTTTTCATGTGCTTCTTGGCCATTTTTATCTTCTTTGAACAAATGTGTATCCAAGGGGACACACTGTTGGACCCTTACGCAGGCTTGGAAGCAGTGACCCCCACGAGGGGCCAGTCCCATCCTGTTCTGGGCGTCATTCCCAAGGGCATTGCTTCACACCTACTCCTTTACCGCTTCCAACAATTTTGTAAATACTTGTGTTCCTGCTTAGAATATTGAGTGTGTTATTTTCTACATCGAATTCTGATTAAAAGAGTTGGTGGAAATATTACTCAGAGGCTATTTGCCTGGTCATTTTGTATTTTACTGCTTTGCTATATTTAAGGTTGCTATACAAGTTATCTCTTATTATGAATACTATGAATTGTGCACAGATGTATTCATTTTCTACTGGTGCCAAAACACATTACCACGAATTTAGCAGCTTAAACACCACCAATTTATTACCTTATAATTTCATAGGTTAATAGTTCAACACTGGCCACACTGGGATAAAATCAAAGTCTTTAAAGGGCCACGCCCCTTTCTCAAGGCTCTGGAGGAGCATTCCTTTCTTTGATCATTTGGGTGGTTAACAGAATTCAGCTCCTTGTGGTTCTAGGACTGAGATCCCTGTTTCCAGGATGGTTGTCTGCCGAGGGCCACCCCTGGCTTCCAGTGGCCAATGGCGATTCTAGCTTGTTCTCTCACTTCCCCCATATTTGGAGCCAGCCAGGTCAGGCTGAAGGCCTCTTACACTTCGAATCTGCGCTCCTTCTGTCTCGTCTCTCCAACCCACACAAATGCCCTCCTTTTCGGGGTTTAAAGACGCAGGCATTCAGTTTGGGCCCAGCCTGATAATCCAGGATAATCTTTCCATCTCTCAAGGTCCTTAAATTTAACCACATCTTCTGAGTCCCTTTTGCCAGGTAAGGTTTACAAGGATTACAGTGAGAACATTGTGGGGGGAAGGGAGGGGAGGCCATCATTGTGCCTGCCTCAATACCATCTCCGTGTTTACAAATCCCAAGTCAGAAGTCATTTGATTGACGTTAAAGCTTTTATATCAGTTATTAGCCACATTCCAATAGAGCTCGTTATTTTTTCAAGGCCCTTTAAATATCTCATAACTACCATTCCTATTAATAATTATGGCCATGATCTGAAGGCATAAAATTTAGAGCCTTTATGACACTTAGGCCCCAGGCTCAAAAGTCAATGGCCCAATTTCCTGCCACTTTCTCTAGCACTGCTATAGCGGAGTAGCAACACCGTATATTTAAAAAGCCCTGTGTGGTTCTGCAAGTGCTCCTCCACGCATTCCTTCATTTGTTTGTTCTAGATCCCCGGGAAGTACACGAAACGGAGCACATCTATTGTTCCCTTCTTATAACCGAGAAAACGGAACACAGAGGGACTACAAGACCTACCTAAGGGCCAGTAAACTGAAACATTTCTTTCAGATGAAGCAGTTATTTCAATAAGAAGCACTCAGTTGATAAACGGACCATACGTAGAAAAGAAGGTCGCAATTTTCACAGGAAGATGCTGATATTTAGAATAATTTTAGGAATGATCTAAAGACAACAAATAGAATTTATGGATTTGATCTGAAACGGTGTAAAGGCTAAAGGTCCACTTTGAGGAAAACCGGAGATTCAGCACTTGCTTTTCAAGGCTTTCCACGTCTTGAAGCTACGTCACCCAGCATTTCTCAGATGCACAAATAAAAGAGGCACGAGGGGCATTTTGCCTGTCCCTTTGATCTTGTCCCTTTTACTAGGTACAAAGGAACAGGAGAGTAAAGGGACAAGAACAGAAAGGCAGGCAAAAAAGAAAACAGAAACAAATTAAAAGTACGTACAGCTAGCACCTACTGTCATCCTACTGATAAGCTGGTCCCTCCTCAGACTGTACTGTGAATCATCAAAGATACTACCCACTTTAAAAGTTGTGATTCTGGTTTTATCAACTGTGCCCCTCCCAAGGAAATCCTACGAAAGGAGAAAGTGACTGTCTGAATCCACCCCTGCCGTCTTCC
>PVKM010050686.1:0-10656 GCA_004027735.1 Carollia perspicillata
TTCTGAGGTAAACAAGCCAGGCCTGGGATGGTCTCACCAAAATGCCCGCACAGGCTCAGAGAGCCCACAAGATTGGTCTTTTTGAGACGTGACAGATTACCTAACACAATAATCCATGCTATCAGACAAATTGGTTTGAAAGGGAAGACAGCTGGCTTTGTTCCAACACCAATAATACCATCAATAGCAGCGAGGGAGTGATGCGGGGAGGGCAGGGGAGTCCTGCGTGGCAGACATGGCTCTGGGCCAGCTGGGGGGAATCTGCTCAAAGAACTTTTTGTCTTGTTTCTCTGTTTATATTATGGCACTCGGCAGCCACATCAGGGCTGTTAATGTTGGAGGTTGTGTAAATCTACACAGGTGAAGAACAGGACCAATGTTTAAGATAGAGAATTTTCCAGCAATTCATCTTGAACACAGAACTCCAGCATTCCTCATTCTCCTGTTCCACCAGATAATTTATGACTCCCAGGTCTTGGCATTTTGTTAAAACCCCCAAGCATTTGACAAACTATATTTTTAAAAAGGGTTTTCCATTAGTTGGTCTTCTAGCTGGAGGAATTTATGATTCGTTGACTTAATCCTTGTTTTTCAGAGATGTCTAAAAAGAGTTCCTTGTGTAAACAATGGAATTGCACGTAAGGGATTGTAGACCAAGCAATGGGCAAGATGTCAGGGTTGCTTCACGAGAGGAATCTCACCAAATGACTTCTCCGAGGCCCTTGCAGGCAGCCCAGCATCCGGGTCTGCCCTTGGAGCTCCCCGCGCTGGGGATTGGCGGGCTTCCAGCCTCACCTGGACCAGTTCGGCTCCTGAGCCCAGGTTGCTGCCTGTGTATTCACTTACTGCAACTAACCACTGTGAAATCATTCACAGACCGGGGAAATCACATATGTAAGGTGATTTATTTATGTATTTTGACTAATAATCTTAACTTGTCATTTCGTTTTTAAAATTTGATAAACGGACTGAAAATTTGAAGAGGGAGCTGTTTGTGTTAAATTTACAGCCCAGCTTCCTGGCATTTTAGGATTGGTTATTGCTTTTGGATTCCTTTTTTGACAGAGGTACGTGTGTGTGTGTGTGTGTGTGTGTGTGTGTGTGTGTGTGTGTGTGTTGGGGGGGTCTCCTGCTCACTCCCTTCTGGTTTTTTCCAATATGTTAGTATGATATTACACAGAAATATTTTTGAGAGGTATCAGTTTCAGAGGATGCATGGGGTTTTCTAAATTTCATGCATTAACCAAGAAGAAAACTGAAATATATGTTTTATGTGCAAACTTTACCTTCTCTTGCTACACTGCTCAATATGAAATCAAATGGCATTTCAGTTACTCCTTGGTTATTTGACAGGCAAAATAGAAAATTCAAACCCCCAGGTCGATTTCCTTGTTTGTTTCATCAGCTTTTGCTATCTACATGGAATTTAGCGATAATTCACAATTTCACTTTACTTTGACCTAAATAGACATCAAATCTTCTTAAAACTTTCTTGTTTATTTCTACAACCAGAGAGAAATGAATGGAGAGATGTGAGACAAGTGTTGGATATTTCACATTAAGGTTGCAGTTGCTGGAGGGAAAATATGAGTAATGGGGTTGGCTACTTATTTTGACTGAATGCCATTGACTGATAGGTTTCCTGCTAGTCTCTGCCTGTGCAGATGTAGGTCCATGTGGCTTAGGTCAACAGCAATAGTACTGGCAAGGAAAAATTAGAGATGTAGCAATTATCTGGATAACTCAGGTCTAAAACTATTTACTTGAAAGTGTTTCAAGGGAAAAATGGTTTTGTGGGGGCTTATTTAGACCAGGGTCTGGCAACCTTTCTGTAAAGGGCCAGATATAAATATTTTAGATTTTGCAGGCAATACAAACTCTGTTGCAAGCAATCAATTCTGCTTTGCAGCACAAAAGCAGACATAGAATATACCTAAAAGGATAGGCATGGCTGTGTTCCAATAAAACTTTGTGTATAAACACAGGCAGTGGTCTGGATTTGGCCAGTGGGCCAGAGTTCACTGACCTCTGATCTGGTCCCACTTCGTTATTTTCCTGCTAGGCGAATGGACCCAGTGCAATGAAGCAAATCACTCAGAATCATTCAGCCGGTTAGGTGAGTCTAGATTCCTTTCCTCCTGGCTCCCAGATGCCATGATTCCTCACCCAGACAGCTTCCCTTAGTTACTCCCTGGGGATCTTCATTCTGGAAGTTGTGTAATCTAGGCAGCTAGTGATCGTTCTGCCCAGTGGGAGTGGTGAATACCTGTGTAGGTATAGAGATCGGATCCGTGTTATTTATGGATGTTAAAGTGAATCAAAATATAAGAAATCGGAAGTGTCTGCTGACTACTTATTTTTCAAATTCAAAGTGTTTTACATAGTCTTTTCTCCCATCAATCTTTTCCATTGTTCCACGCCTTCCTGTGTATGTGCCGCTAGAGCTCAGGGCTCAGGACTGGCTCAGGGTGTTGACAGACTGTGGGAAAGGTCTCAGAGAATGAAAAATGGCAAACTGACACCTTATAGAAATTGAAGAGGATGACACGATCATGTCTGGAGAAGTGAATAAATGGGGTGTTGAAGCAGCATTACATGGTGAAACCTTTCTGTGGTCCAGAGCTCATCTGCTGTGGGTAGTTATGGCTTTGTCTACCCCATGCCTGCTCCGTAAGCCATAATGACTTGGGCAGGATGGTGACATTGCATGAGCCAGGTGACTCTGAGGCCTTCCTCAGAGTGTTAGAAGGTGGTTCTGGTAGTGAAGGTGTCTTACTGTCAGGTCCAACAGGGAAGGCACAAGCCAGAACTGTCTACAACCGTTCTCCTGTAACACAGAAGGCCCTTGGCAGTAGCGAGAATGGCCCCAACAGACACAAGACACAGAGAACCAAGATGAACAGGAAGGATTCTGGTGCCCAGCCTCCCTTTGGGATGCCCAGATGAGCTCTGTGAACCACCCCGGTACCTCCTGATTAACCCCTTCATTTTGCTTGAGTTATTGTTAGGTGAGTATTCGGCATCCATAATCAGTCCTGTTTTTATTTATACCATCTCATTGGTAAAAGTGTCTATCTCCAAATGTCCAGTTGTGTATGAAATCCACATTTTCATAGGAAATGTGTTTCTTTTTAAAGAAAACCCATGCCTCTGTATTCCTCTTACATTCATCGTGTTCCCAAGAGACACAAAGGTACCATTCAATGTCTTTTTAGGAAGACATGTAGAATTACCTCTGAACTTTAAGAATGTATGATATGAACACACACTCACAGGCCACACATACACTCACACCTACCCCTCTCTCTCGGTCTGCAGGAAAGGTTGCTATTTTGAGACACAGCTACTTTCACAAAAAGAACTAAAAAGAAAAAACCCAAATGATAAAACTCTCACAGAGCTTAAAGCCACTAGAGAGGAATCCAGCAGTTGTTTTAAGAGTGTTTTCATTGCTTTAGGGAATTCCTTGAACTTCGGATTCATAAGCCAGTGTGACTGGTATCCTCTGATAAAGTGAAACAAGCTTCACAACAAAGTCAAGCGGAGAACTAGGAATGCGTATGTAACCAGGGTTCACAAACCAATAAACTTCGAGAAAAATGACTTCATTTGATGTTACTTTTCGTTAAGAGACAGCCCACGACAATCTAAATAAATAGCATATTTCGAAGTATGTAGCTGACTCTGCGCAGTGGCTGCGCACCTAACCCGAAACAGACAAATCTGTGACAGAGGATTTCAATGGCTTTGATGGTAAAGCACCGTGATATTCTTTTGACTTTTAAGGACTTACAATACAATGAAGTTCACAGATATTTAAGTATAGAGCTCAATGAATTTTGATATGGAATCACCACCCTAATTAAGATTTACAATATTTCTAACACTCCAGAAAGTTCCCTCATGTTCACTCTAAATGAATTATCCCCACCAAAAGTAATTGGCCCTCTGAACTCTTCACCATAAATTAGGTTTGTGGGTTTTTAAACTTTGTATACATGGAATGATTCACTATGTACTTTTTTAGGTTTGGCTTTTTTCACTCAACAATACTTTTCTGAGAACCATCCATCTTGTTCAGTGTAGCAACAAACTGGTTTTTTTTTTTTTCTTCTTTGTGATATTCCATTGTATGAGTATATGATGATTTATTTAACTATTTTGTTAATGAAAATTAGGTTGTTTTTAGTTTGGGGCCGTTACACATTAATTGCTAAGAATATTCTTGTACTTATCTTTGAGTGAACATATGCATCCTTTTTTTTCTGTTAATATACCCAATTGTTCATAATATCCTATCTTTTTAATGTCTCCAGGATTTGTAGTGATGTCCTCTTTCTCATTCCTGGAATAGATTATTTGTATTCTCTTTCTTTTTAAAAATCAGACTTGTTAGGTGCTTATGAATTTTATCAATCTTTTCAAACTACTAATTTTGGGGTTTGTTGATTTTTCTTCATTGGAAGTTTATTTTACATGTCATTGATTTCTGCACTGATCTTAATTTATAGCTTTCCTTTTATTTTGGGGGGTTTACTTTTGTGATTTTTCCCCAAGCTTCTTGAAATGGAAAGTTATTAATTTTCAACCTTAAAATATATGCAATTACTTCTTATATTTATTTATATATTCAATATATGCATTTAGTTCTAGGAATATCCCTGTAAGCACTGCTTTAGCTACAATTTTGAAATGTTTTATTTTCACTTGGTTCAAAATACTTTTAGTTTCCATTTTGACCTCCTTGATGGCCTAGGAGTTATTTAAATACATGTTGTTTAATTTCCAAACATTTCTGGTTTTCTGTTTATCTTTCTGGTATTGATTTCTCATTCAATGCTATAATGATCCAATAAAATATTTTGATTTTAATCTTTTTAAAACTGTCAAGACTGACTTCATGGTCCAGTTTATGGTTTATTTTGGTAAATGTTTCATGAGCACCAAGAAAGAATGTGTATTCTCTAGAGGTTGGGTCAAGTACTCCAACTAGGCTGATTGGGTCACACTGGTTAATTGTGTTGTTTCACATTGTCTGTTTTTTACTGGTCTTTGATCTGCATGTCTCTTCAGTTAAGGAGAGAGGTGCGTCACAGCTGGTGGTAGTTGGCTCTGGAGCAGGTGGCAGGTCTTTGTTGTGCAGGGAGGGGTGGGGTCCATAGGTTCAGAGGCTGGTCCTGACATTGCAGAATATGTGAATGGTACACCCTGGAATTGTGGGTCCGAACTGATGCTGAAAATAAGTGTCAGCCTGGACTTAGGCCTCAAGGAGACCTCGAGATGGGCCAGAGGCCTGTGGTAAAAATTCGGTCCCATATTTGAAGAACAACAAAAAACCCAAACTCTGTCAATTACGTAATTGACTTTGGTTGGGTTTTTAATTTCTTTGGCTTGTAGTTTTTTTCTTCTTTAAGTCAGGCCATCAAAATGCTCACTTTTTCCAGGCTACAGGGCATGAACTAAGGCCCTGGCTGAGGCCTGTGTGAAGACCTGAGCAATGCGAAGGTAAACAGATGTAACACATGCTGGAGGTATGTAGTAAATACTCACACCTTTCACCTGTGGAGATTTGCCTCCTTGGCAACTTCTGATTTTGGAAGTGGGTCCTGATGCTGTCTGAGGCTTGAGTTGAAACATTGCTCAAACCCATGGTTAAGTGGAGAACCTTTTCTGGGTGGTCATGCATGCTGACTCCAACTTGTCTATGGCTCTGGGCTTAGTACTGGTGAGAGGTTAGCTAGCAAGCATAGAATTTTTTTGTGTTACTGGGTTCAGGAAGAACAAAGGTTCTTTTTTTGTTTTGTTTTTTTTGTTTTTAGTTCAGAAAGACAGAACTGATTGTTATTCTTGTATTTTCTAGCTACATGGCAAGGAAAAACCACAGTCTTTCCAAGTCTCAGTGTTTTCATCTGTACACCTGGTGCAAAGGATTTGTGGTCGGGATAAATACGAGGCTCCTAGCTCTGTGTCTGGCTACAAAGATAATCAGCCCATGCGAGTTCCTGGTCCTCTTTTCCCACTCCCTCAAGTGAAAGACACAGGAGATGGGTGAAAAAGGGGAAAGGATTAAGAGATACAAAATGCCAGTTACAAAACCAGTCATGGGAATATAAAGTACAGCATAGAGAATACGGTCAATAATATTGTAATTGGGATAATATTGTAGTATGTATGGTGTCAAGTGGGTAGTAGACTTATTGAGGGGATCACTTTGTAAGTTATATAAATGTCTAATCACTATATGTACACCAGAAACTAATATAATATTATATGCCAACTGTAATTGGAAAATTTTTAAAAATTAAAAAGGAATGACATGACCCTGTTTATGGGTTTGGTGTCAGAGACTGAGTTACTGACTTGGCTGAGGAGCCTAGCTTGGGCGGGAGGCTGGCACAGGGAGGGTTGGGGTCCGCAGGTCCGGGCCTAAAGAACCCTGGCACAGTTTTCTCAGCAATGAGCAGACACTGGTTCATTAGACCCTGCCCATTTCCCTCAGTCTACGCTGATGTACTTATACATCCCAGGAGAGCTGTAAACCAGCTAGGAAAGACACGACTGGCACTTCAGTTTCTGTCTAAACGTGGACAAGCCCCTCACACATCAGAAGTGGACCCAAATCTAGTTCTAACATTTTCCTTTCGCACAGGACTGGGACCTGTTAGCACTCATCGCTCTCTGAGATTTGCAGTAAAGCACATCGTAGGAAAATGTTATTGCCAGTGACTGAAGGAGAGCTGGTAGTTTTGGCTCAGCAGGAACCCCGACAGAAACGGAATTGCTGGCTTAGGCTGGTGGAGGGCAAGTCGGGAGCGCTGACCTCACTCTGAGGGCTGGCGGGGGAAGTCCTGGGAGCTGTGGCAACTCTGGTAGGGCATCTAGGTGGACTGGAGTAATGGAGGGTAAGGGTTCTAGGCTGATAGGATCCCATCTAAACCGTGGGAACAAGTCACAGGTCTTTCTTATCTCAGGTTGGACTTTATCCCTGGCAGGCTGCAGTGAGGATTCCAGAGACCTCTCCTGAGTTGATGGGAGATCAGACTGAGACCCATTAGCGATGTCTGCCATGAAGCTGGGAGGGGCAGATTAACAGGCTTTTTCTTTTCTGAATTTTTAAAAAAGTTGATTTAAATTTTTTTTTCAAAAAGATATATTTACCTAATGGGAAAGTCATTGATAACACAGGGCTTTAATGAGCACAGAAGTCTCTGATCTCACCTTGCCCCAGGCCAAGTCCTGCTTTTCACCGCTGAGGCCCTCTCCCAATAGCAAACTTTCAATTTTTAAATGCTGTAGGTTCTTACATCCTTCTTTCTTTTATTAAGGAAAATTTCAAACACATGCAAACTTTGAAAGAAAAGTGTGAGAAACCCCATATTCTATCACTATTGTCACATGTCTAGTCTTGTTTTATTTACATCCCTCCCCTCCCAGATTCTTTCAAGGAAAATCCAAGTCACTGAATTATTTCATCTGCAAATAATTTACTATGACTTTATAAATAAGGAATCTTGTTTTTAACAAAATCATATGCCATTATCTCCTTAGTATCATCAAATGTCCAGTGTTCTCATTTACTTGATGATTTTATCATTCAAAAATATTTTTCTTCACTACTTCTAAATAATATGTTTACATTTGAGTCATTTGTGATCAAATCCAATAGCAGGGTTCCTCTATTCCAGGGATCCCCATATGTATTAGATCCCCCAAATAATTTATTTAAAAACAACAATAAAGGACAATGTCCTTAAGCATTTATGCGTCAAGCACTATTCCGAGCACATAACAAACCCATTCAATCATCGCCAAAACCTCACGAGATAAGTGCTGCTGAGTGATTATTGATGACAACAGATGAGCAGATGACTTTCGGACACAGCTTATTTCACTTTTATATAAAAACAACTTTGCTCTTTGTTTTCTAAAAATTTATCTAATTTTATTTTTCAGTTATAGTTGACATTCAATGTTATGATTTTATATTAGTTTCAGGTGTACAGAATAGTCGTCAGACAATTACATAATTTACAAAGTGTTCCCCCTGATAATTGTGATCACTATGCATGGTACACCTGGCACCATGTGTCGTTATTACAATATTACTGACTATATTCCCTGATCTTTACATCCCTGTGACTATTTTGTCACTACCAGTCTGTGCTTCTTGAGCCCTTCACCTTTTTCATCCAATATCTCCTAAGCCCCCTCCCTTCTGGCAATGATCATAAAACAGCTTTACTCTGAAAAAAACTACTTTTGTCATAAGCAAGTGGGTTTGGAATGATATCACACCGATACGCAACACCTGGCATTTACGGGCACGAGTAGCTCAGTAGGCATGAAACCAGGAAATGCCCAGGCTCAAACCAAATCAGCACACTGTTGCCACGGGTGTCTTTCCTGGGGCCATACATTACCAAGGCTTTGCTGGGAAAGGGAAGGTTGGACTATAAAGTCTCAGTCTAACCTTAAACCAGTGAAACAGCAAGGCAAAATTATTCACAGAGTTTGCTCACATCAACATAATATGAGTGAACCATCCCCAAGGACAAGCTGAAATGAGCAGGCAAGGCATGTGGATGAAATATAATCATCCAAGGTAGAGGAAAAGACACAAGAAATTGACAAAGCTGGCTGAATGACATTTTCTGACCAAATATCTGCCATCCTCTGGCTACAGTGCTCACAGGCACACCCCAAGTCTCTAAGTCCATCAAGCTAACGAGGAAGAAACAGGATGTGTGCATTTGTGTGCATGCTTGAGTGTTTGTGTGTGTGTATAAATTCATGGCCAGCAGTGCTGTTGTATGTGTTAAATAGCTGAAAAATTAAGAGAGTGTCAGGCTCTGCTTTAATTGGATTTTCTAAAGCATAAATAAGAGGTAGGAAAGGGACATGCGTTCTTTGATTGATGTCTTCCTTCAGAGCACGCACAGCTGGTCCAGAGTCTGTCTCTTGCCTAATTAAGAGGCCTTATTCTGCTCACGTTTGGAGCTGCTGCCTGTGTGCTGGTCTGGAAGCTGCCATTGAACTCACGTGGCCAGAGATACCTTCAGAGGTGGGGTGGGCACAGAAGAGCCCTGAAGTGTTATGGAATATATTCAGGAAGAAATGATGACAATGCACAGCAGAGAAACACGATGCAAAAGCTCTGGTCTGGAGAAAAGGTCCCTAGAAAAATGCCTTCAACTGAGACTTGGAAATACACCCAAGGGGCTAATCCTTAGGAGACCTAGTGAAGATGAACACCCAGTAGATTTCAAAGATCAGCCTTTGTTGTGGTGGGAGGTGGGGTAACGTGGGTTTGCCCAGGCTGGGAGAAGAGCGAAGGTGTTTTATCGTCTAGCCCTCTGTTGTCCATTTTCCTCACCAGAACCAGGACGATGGAGAGGCAGGCTAGGCACTTAGAGTGCAAAATTTAAACAGATAATTCACTCTCAGGGACCTGCAGTGCTACAGCCAGAAAAATCTTCCAAATATGCAAATATGAGGGCCCCTAAGATGGGGTCCAAAGACCTTAGCAAGGGCTATAGCAATGCTGTTCCACTGTAATGTGTCTGCAAACCACCTGGGGAGCTCTTGAACATAAAATGCAGATTCTAGGTTAGTAGGTCATGGTTGGTCCTGAGATTCTGCATTTCAAACAAGCTCCCAGGTGATGCTCAGGCTACTGGTCTGGGGACCCATATTTAGAAGAGTAAGGGTTCAGGTACTCACAAAGTAAGGCCATGAGCCAGATGAGCCATACCTGGCCTGCCCCCTGTTCTTGTAAATGAAGTATTATTGAAATGCTTTCATTTATATATTGTCTGCAAATGTTTTCTCTATACAATGGCAGAGTCCAATAGTTTTGACCAAGGCTATATGGATGGCAAAGCCTAAAATATTTAGTACCTGCCCTTTACAGGAAAGTATGCTGATCGCTGATTTATGGAATCAGTTTTAGTTTCTCCCTCATCACTCACATTTCAGCCAAATGCCATGAACTTAAATTTCTAGGGCCTTGCAAATGAGGTTGCTTCTCCGTTGGTGTTCTATCCCTTCTCTTTGTTACCTTTTACCTTGTTGTTCTGCTCGCACCTTAGACGTCATTTCTTCCACGGTGCCATCCTTGACCTCCAGAACTGAGCTAGGTGATTCTCGCCTCTACTTTCAGTGAGTCTTGAACTTTCCATTGGGACACTAATTACCATGAACCGCAATTGCCTATTTCATCGACTGGATCTCCCTTGCAGGGGTGTCCAAACTTTTGGTGTCTCCGGGCCACACTGGAAGAAGAGTTGTCTTGGGCCACACATTAAATACACAAACATCAATAAAAACTAATGAGCCAAAAAAAAGGTTTTAAGTAAGTTTACGATTTTGTGTTGGGCCGCATTCATAGCTGCCCTGGGCCACATCCGGTTCATGGGCTGTGGGCTGGACACTCCTGCTAGACCTTAGATTTCTTAAGGACAGGGGCTGCCTCTGCCAATTATTGGGTTCTAAGCACAGGGCACATAGTATTCAGTTTTAAGTTCAATAACTTTATGACAACTTCCGACACCTTTATTTTTTTATTATTATTTTTTAATGTCTTTTTATTACAAAATTTTTTATTACAAAATCATAAGCATGTAATTCTATAACATAACACTATCATACTCAAGCATA
>PVKM010050687.1:0-10660 GCA_004027735.1 Carollia perspicillata
GTCATGTATTCCAATTCCTGGAAGAACGGCTTTCCACATGCATTAATTGCTTAAGCCTATCAACTATAACTAAAGCTAAAATCTTTAACTCTTGAGTTCCCCTATCAAAAAATAGAATATACAGGAGGAGGAAACATTTGCAGAGATGTGTGAATGTAGAGATAGTGAATTTTGGGGGAACATGTTGAACTGCAAATGTCTGGAATTGAGGGGTCTTGAGCACCTGGAGAGCTTGAGAGAAATCTGAGTTTGAGCTGTAGATTCAGGAGTCGGCAGCATGTAGATAGTAACTAAAGATACTTGGGTGGCTTCAGAAAGCCTGCCTATAAAATGAGAGAACCAGGAGAGCTTTTCTCTCATCAGGAGGTGAGAAACATCAGCAGGAAATGATCCAGGATATTCTCTCTTTCTGAAGCCACACATTAAATGCATTCTTCTTGTGTCCTATGTATTGCTGTAAAAAAAAACCACTAAAAATCATAACATTAGTGGCATGAAACAAGAAACCATTTCATTACGCTCACAGATTCTGTGTGACAGGAATTTGGGTAGGTACTTCAGGGAGAGCTCGATTCTGCCTCACGATGTACAGGGTACCACGTGAGAAGACTTTGGCAGCTGTTGGTCACCTGAGTGAGTGGGTTGCTTTTTCACTCGCCTGTTTAGGCTATAGTGACAAAAATGTGCAAGACCTTTATGGCTAAAATACCAAAGGGCAAAAAAAAAGTTTGTAACAAATAAAAAGTACATATACTAAATTCACAGGGCAGAAAGTCAGTACCATAAGCATTATGATTCTCTGCAACTAATACAATTTTGATCAAAATCCCAACAAGATGTTTTTTGGAATTTGAAAAAGCAATTCTAAAGTTAATCATAAGGAGAAGAGGACCAAGAGCAGCCCAGGCAGTTCTGAAGAACCAAGGAAGTGTGATTTATCCTCCCAGACATGAAGATTCCTTATAGACCAGAGATGTTCAAGCTTTCTCCTCCCATGGCACACGTAAATGAATTAGTAAAATTCTGCGGTGCGTCAAAAGATGTATTTTTTGCCAATCTGACAAAAAATAGGTATAATTCTGATCCATTCACATCGGATGGCTAATGTTGTGTTGGCTGTTTTCATTTTTTTTAATTTGACAGTCTAAGGGAAAAGAGGTCAGTGCCCTAATTAAATAGTCAGGTATTGCACATTTTAAAATTTCTTGCAGTCCTCGTGTGCATCGGCACACCAGTTGAAAATCATGTTTACAGCCCCGGCTGGTGTAGCTCAGTGGATTGAGCATGGGCCTGTGAACCAAGGGATCACAGTTCGGTTCCCGGTCAGGACACATGCCTGGGTTGCAGGCCAGTTCTCAGCAGGGGACGCCCGAGAGGCAACCATACATTGATATTTCTCTCCTCTCCTTCCCTCCCCTCTAAAGATAAATAAATAAAATCTTAAAAAAAAAAAAGAAAATCGCTGTTACAGACTGTAGTAATCAGACAGATAGATACTGCAGTGTTATAATGCAAAAGGAGCACCACAGTAGACACGGTGAACGTGGGACTTTGTCATAGGATAGAGGAAACATTACAAACCTAGCGAATTTGGAGGCCACTGATTTTCTGTACTGAAAGAATGAAGTTGGATCCCTGTCTTACAGTTAATGTCAGCAGTTCTCAAAATCTCTGGTCTCAGAACTCCGTCATACGGCCTCCAGAACTGTGAGCACTGTCTGCTGATTGTCACACAATCAGGGATGACATCACAGCATGGCCTGTAGCCTCTGGCAAATTCTACTGCTCCTGAGAGAACAAGGGTGATAAAAAGCAAACGATGTCTCAGCGTTGCTACCGAAATGGTTTTGGCCTTGCAAGTCTCCTGAAAGAGTCTTGGGACGGCCAGTTGTTCCCACGCTGCAGTCTGAGAACCACTGCTATAAACTAAACTCCAAAGAAAGGAAAGGTCTAACCCTGGGACAAAAGAAACACTTTGTAACTATTAGAAGAAGGTACAGGTGAACACCTTTGTAATCGCAGGGGAAGGAAGGATTGTTTAAATGGGACAGCAAAAGCACAAATTATAAAGGAAAAGCCTAATAAATCTGGACAACCCAAATTCAGTCATTCTGTTTGATAAAATATCCTGTAAGCACTATTTAAAGGAAAATTGGTCTAGGAGAAGATAAAACAAAGGATTAATAGTCAGACAACATCAGTTACTTTTGTAAGTGAGAGAAAGACAAACAGCTTATAGAAAAGTAGATTTTAAAAATACACTCCACCTCCCCAGTAATCAGAGAAATGTAAAGTAAAGCACCTATCAGATTGGGAAAAAATTCTCGATCTGACAATACTGAGTGCTGACTATCGGTTACATGGAAGTGAGAGATCTTACCTATGCTGGTAGAAGTGCGGATCCCACAACCACTTAGAAGAACAGCCTGGAAATACCTCATCCAGTTGAAAAAGGCACACATCCTATGATCCAGAAATGCCACCTCTATTTATGTAATTCAGAAGAAATGTTGACAAATGCATAAGGAAACATTCATTTATTGAATAAACATTTATCAAGTTCCTACCTGAACCAATCAACACAGTAGGACTGTGGGCATAAAAGGTATCTCGAAGCAGAGTTTAGTGGGGTAAAGAGAGGGGGGCGGGAAGTCCTGTTTCAGCGCCGATGAGCAGGGAAGGTGGTCCGGAGAAGGCGAATGTAAGAATTCAGAAAAATACGGGAGCAAGCAAGACGTATGTCTAAGTTCTGGGGGAAATGCATTTCCGGCAAGAGGGTATGGCAGATGCAAACGCTCTGGGGCAGAAATGAGCTGGCGACGTCGGAAGAAGCCCAGAAAGCCCATGGTGTGAAGTGGAGTTAGTGAGCGGGGCAGGGCAGGAAGCGACTGCGGTGGTAGCAGTGGTAGGGGAGAGGCGTTGCTGACTTGGACTCGTCTGAGAGTGTTCGAGAGTGGTTGGCTCTAGGATGCAGAACAAGCAACGTGGCCTGAGGTGTGAGGGAAAACGTCCAGAGATGACTCTGAGGTTTTGGACCAAGCACCTACGCCTGTTGCCTGGGGTTGCCTTTACTGAGACAGGAGACAACTTTAGGAGTAGCAGATGGTGAAAAAGGTAGGAAAGGATAATTACAATATGGTTTGTATTAACAAAACCATGGAAACACCCCAAGAATGAATGAATGAATGAATGAATGAATGGGGAGCAAACACTATGGTATATTCATTCAATGACATCCTATACAGACATTAAAATAACTGACTATATTAGTACAAGGATAAGGTTTTAAAACATGCTGTCACATCAAATTGCAGCATATTATATGCAGTATGATATCTGTAAACACTTTTAAAAATCTAATATAAGACTTTTGGGCTACGCATATATCTCCTTTTCTGTTATATACATGTACAACATTATATAATTTATAACCTACCTTATCTATCTATACAATGTTGTACGTCAGCAGAGCCTCATTATAACAGTCCTTGCCTGTTACAGTGTGTCCTGCAAAATTGCTAGATTAATGTGCCAATCAGGGATTTTCTTCTGATGCTCCAATAACTAGTTCTCTGAAAAGTTTCTGCCCTTCGCTCAGTCTATAGTATAGCCAGTGATGTTCTAAGACGTTTCTCTAAAGATCGTGTCATTGCCACGCGAGTGGTGTGAGATGAAAACATCCAGGTATTAGTCATGTGTATGAGGAAAGCTGCTTATCTACCTATCTTCCTTTGCTCGGAGGGTCTGAGCTTGCACGGGAAGGCTCTGTCACGTCTGCTTTTGCTAAACAAAGCAAGGAAACCGTTGGGCAGAAACTAGGTCAGCTGCCTCCCACTGCTTATTACAGTCATCAAAGCAAATTTCTTAGGCTTAGAAGTTTCATGTCTTTTAAATAGATTCTCTTCTCTTATTCTCTTTCCTTCCATACAAACAAGAAGTGCATTTGTTAATCATCTCACTTTCAAACAAGTGTATACACCGTTGTGTGTGTGTGTGTGTGTGTGTGTGTGTGGTGTTTCTCAACTTATTGTTTGGCTTGCCTATCTGATCATTTACTGGACATATGCTTCATGTGTAAACTATGCCAAATCCCATATCCAGGTGGAGTGTAAGATTTTAGAATCAAAAGTAAGAACTTTGGAGAGAGACAGACCATGGAAAAAAATAGAAAATGTCAGAATGTACTCCCCAACCCTCCTGCTGCTTGATGTTGGTCAGAGTGAAATCAGGATTCGGTGGTGAAGACCACATCCTGTTACCATGGAAATGATTGTACAGTCACAAATTTAGTATTATGACTTCATGGTGAAGAGGAACAGATGGTCCAGAAAAGAATCAAGACCCAGGGTTAACAAAAACGGTTTGGGGAATGAGCCATCCTTAGATTCTTTTTGGAAGTAGCTAGAGACATAAACACTAAGCAAAAACTACCTCCCTGCAGTCCTACAAAGCCCTCTGAGCAAGAAGGAGCTTAGCCAGAGTAAACTACAAAGCTCTTTTCCGACGAGAGGGAAACGTTTTACTGTAGGATGAAGCACAGGTAAGAAAACGATACATCTAAGAATTCTTAGGGCCAGTGGTGAAGCCCACCCATGTCACGCTTTTTACACTGTCTCATTTTTAGGTATTTCTGGCTGCAGTGTTGACTTGATTTCAGGATCCTGGGTCATATTCGCACATTTCCAAACAGCCTCAAGAACCCAGGCTAGGACAACAGGGCTGGGGGTGCGGGGTAGGGCCTGCTCTAGAGGCGTAGGTAGCCAGCTCATCTTGCCTCCAAGTGGCTACAGTCTAGACCCAACTCTCCAGCCAGGTTACTGATCAGGAAACAGGTTTTCACTGATAGGACTATAACACCACGGCATCCCCAGCAACTCCAAAATTGACCCACAGCCCTTTCAGCCTATCGTGACATTGTTTTTTAAAGGGCAGTGAGCCCTGGCTGGTGTGGCTCAGTGGACTGACTGAGTGCTGGCCTATGAACCAAAGGGTCACTGGTTCCATTTGGGTTGTGGGCCAGGTCCCCAGTAGGGGGCGTGCAAGAGGCAACCACACGTTGATATTTCTCTCCCTCTCTTTCTCCTTCCCTTGCCCTCTTTCTAAAAATAAATAAAATCTTTAGAAAAAAAATTTTTAAGTAAAAGTCAATGAAATTTCTCAAGCTTATAAATGCCACAGAATCATTCATCTTCAGAAACCCACTTCTTATTGGGTGTAGAGGCAACAAGAAATTCCCTAGCGCTATCACTCTCTGCGGGGTGATTATCAAGTAAATTAATCAAGAGAAGCTAACATCAGCTAGTACCTACTATGTGGTAGTCTAAAAACATTTTTTTTTTGTTTGGAAATAACTTTAGATTTACAGAAGAGTTGTAAATATAGTACAGAGAGTACACGGATATTCTTCATCCGGTTTCCCCTAATGCTAACATGTTACGTATCCACAGCACAGTGATTGACACTGAAATTAACGTTGGTACAATGCCATTAACTAAAGTACAGACTTCATTCTGACTTCACCAGTTTTTCCATTAATGTCCTTTTTGGTTCTAAGACCCAGTCCACGTTACATTTTGTCATTACGTCTACATCCCTTTCAATCTGTGATGATTACTCGGCCATTCCCTGTTTCTCATGACCTTGAAAATTCTGAAGAGAACTAGCCGGGTATTTTGTAGAATACCCCTGACTTGGGGTTTTTCTGACGTTTTCTCATGAGTGCACTGAAGTTATGGATGTTTGGAAATGACATCACAGAGGTCAAGTACCCGTCTCATCACATCCTACCAGGAGACGTGACACGGAGACTACTTATTGCTGCTGTGGTCAACTCTGATCACTCGGCAATGAGTGTCTGCCAGCTTTCTCTACTATAGAGGTACTGTTTTTCCCTTTTACACTCTCTGTCGGGAGAATTTAATGAGTCCGGCCCACACTCAAGGAGCGGGACATTACGCGTCACCTCCTGAAAGGCTGATTATCAAAGAATTTGTGGACGCATGTTTGAATCAGCACAATAACTAGTATTTGTTTGGCGAGTGACTCTGAGGCCGCACCAACATTCTGTTTCTAGTTAGTTTCACCTACTAGGTTTAGGGGACCTTGCTTGTGGCAGTTGTCACTGTCAGGCTCTAATGGGGACTTTCAATTTTCCCGATTCCTCCTACACTGATTCGAAATTCTTCTGTAAAGAAGATGGGTCCTCTCCCTTCCAATTTACTTATTTTTATAAGCATAGACTCATGGATATCTGTTTCATTCTTTGAGTTATAAGTCAACACTATAATGATTTATTTTGTTGTTCATATTGTTCCATTTTTGGCCATGGGAGTGGTTTGAGTTGACTTCTGTTTTCTTTTTTTTTTAAAGATCTTATTTATTTTTATTTTTAGACAGAGGGCAAGAGAAGGAGAAAGAGAGGGAGAAGAGCATTAAAGTGTGGTTGCCTCTCACATGCCCCCTACTGGAGACCTGGCCTACAACCCAGGCATGTGCCCTGACTGGGAATCGAACCAACAACACTTTGGTTCGTAGGCCAGCACTCAGTCCACTGGTGTCCTTTTCATATGCCCTCTACAGGAAGGAGTTAACAAAGAATCACCCCAGCTGATGTCTTTCAAAGGGCCTCTTGCTAGCTTGCCCTTGGCTGGCATCCGGGAACTAGGCCTGGCAAGGGTTCCCCACACTGACATGGAAAATTCCCTACACTTAGAAGGTGATTTTCCCCACTTAAGGCACCCAATACCTGCTTCCATCTGAGATCCTGGGATTTTGGAACTTGCCAGAGAATGCCTGTATGACTAGCCCTCAGTGAAAAACCTTAACTCTGGGTCTCGAACGGGCGTCCCTAGGAGGAAGATTACTCATGTGCCCCTGCATTCTCGCTGTTAGGAAAGGTTGAGCACACCTGGTGTGTCTCCTCCTGGGCAGGAAGGCAAGTATCAAAGCCCTATCAGTGGCTGTCTCCAGACTCTGCCCAGTGTGTCCCTTTTTCCTTATTGATCTGCTGTGTAACCTTAACGTGTCATGGTAATAAACTTTAACTATTAATGCAACTGTGAGCTGAGTTGTGTGAGTCACTGTGTGAATGAATGGGCTTAGACACGCCCAAAACACGCCCTATCCTTTATCATTTTAGCACTTCCTTGCTTTACGGCACCTTAGGAAGCTCCAGACTTACATTTTCCTGTTCCCAGTCATAGAATCATTCCTCTATGGAAGGAGCCTTAGCCCTTTGCTTCTAGGCCCCTTTTTTGAACAAATACACAAAGAAATGTGTGTATGTTTACTAATCCATATATACACACCAGTTCCTATTTATTTTTCTATCTTTCTACCTGTTGTAGACACACACACACACAGACACACACACACACAGACACACACACACACACACACACACACACACAGTGGAGTCATACTGATTACAGTCAACTTTGATCTAGAACTACACCATTTAATCTAGCCTTCCCTGCTTATTCGTAACACCTTTCTTTGATCGTGAAAAAACTTGGTTTATTTGTTTAACCCTAGTATACGAGCAGAGTAGTTTCAGAATCGCTGCCTTATAGCCCTGTTAAACTGGGTAATGGCAGCCCTCGTTGAGAAAGATGGTAGAGAAGAGACTTTTCTTTTATGAAAGGTTGTGACAGCCCTTTCCTTTGCCAGGTCTGCGCTGTCAGTCAGGAGGCTTGTAGCTGCAAGTCACAGAACACACGCTGGCTTCGGCAATGAACACGTGTGTCTGGAGCTAGACAGCACCAGTGCGGAGCTGTGCCTTGATGAAGCCGTCGCAAATCTCTTTTGCTTTTGCTTTGTAAAAGCCTTTCCACGCTGCCCTCCTTGAGTGTTCAGTGTCCGTGCTCAGGTGGTCAGGTCACGGTAAGAAAACTGCGGCTGTAGCCCCCACCTCTGTTTGCATTGGGAATAAACGTCATTCCCAGAAGAAAATCCCTGCTCCCACCCTGGCTGACTTGCCCTCCGGGGTCACACAGTGACACGGGCTCCACGGCGGCTGGGGCTGACTGCCCGACAAAGGAAGCGGCCAGGAGACAACCAACGGCCTCTGTTCCACTATCTATCCCGAAGGCAACCTCCAAGTCTATCGAGCAAAACAGCATCCCAACCACCCTATTCTTGACTCTGAAGGCTTTTTCTTGGAGAACTTTGTAACCTCTATACTACAGCACTCGTTTGAACTACTCAAAAAGATAAGTCTGACCTAGTTAATATTAAAAAGTTATAGAGGAACGTTAGGAACTTGTACGCCCATCCCATTAAACTGCAGCTTTATCAGCAAGGACTGGGCTAACCAGAGCAGGCCAAGAACAAACCCTTCAGAGGAAGCTTCGAGGCGTAAACACGGATCACCTGGGATAAATATGTTCTTTGTGAACACAGGGATCTACCTAGCTTCTTAAGCAGTTTTTCCTGCACTCCCCCCACAACCGCATCTGACACGTGTGTCTTTGTGTGTGCAGGGTGGAGAAGCGGCTACTCATGGAAGCAACGGAAAGGAACTTGGGCAAATTAACACAGTGTTGGCTTCTTGATGTAACTACACCTGAGTCTCCTGTGTCTCACAGCACGGAAGCCCAATGAGGATCTCGGTATCTAGAGAAGTCCCAATTGTGATGCTCTAAAACAACAGCTACAAAAACCCATCAGCCATCGTCCACACCCTCATTATCTCTTGTGTAAACACGGATTTCCGTGAAGGAAGTTTGACTGGTGTAGAGTTTGCTTTTCTGCCTTGGCTTTTCTTAGTCATATTATTTTCTTTTTTTAAATTGTATTTATTTATCTTTAGAGGGGAAGGGGAGAGGGAGAGAAACATCCATGTATGGTTGCCTCTCATGTGTCCCCTCCTGGGAACTGGCCTGCAACCCAGGCATGTGCCCTGACTGGGAATCGAACTGCAGTTGTTTGGTTCCCAGGCCCGCGCTTAGGTGTATTATTTTCAATAGTATCCACCTCCCTCACAACAAAAATTTTCGGGTAAACTTTCCCCGAGCAAGACACTACCCGCTACACACACCCACACCAAACACAAACATCCCAAGCCCTACTTTATGTTTGGAAAGCTGCCATTTTGTCCAAACTTGCCTTTTTTGTTTTCGGAGTGGAACTTTTAAGAAAAGGTGTGAACAAGCTTCATTCTTCCCGCTCTGCAACCCATCCCTGGGGCTGATTGATTAAATCTGATCGGGCCATTCTCCTGTGAGAGGCACTTGCTCTTCCTTCCGTGGCCCGGAGGGGTCGGCGAGCTCAATGGTGAAGGAAGGGAGACCAGTGTGTCAGAATCAGCAGTTACTTACCTCTCACGCCGGGACACTGTCTCCTTTGGGGGAGCTCATTTCATTGTAATCCGTATTACGGCCCCTGCATTTTTCCAGAGTGGCCGGGAGAGCAAAAGACCCATCGTTTCTAATAATACAACATTTGATTACCCCAAAGTACTCTTTCGGGGCTATTGATATGAGAACATGAACCCCATTATCCGTTAATGACACTTTCTCCACCATGAATTAGCTGGAGTCATCTCGGAAACCACCTCCACTATGTCTTAGGGCCTAAAGGGAGATGTTAAAGCCTTTTCACCAAAACTGGCCTGTGCCTACCTTCTGTCGGGAACTCTTCCTTGAAATGGACATGTCCAGGGGCGGAGGCATCTTAGCGCTGGGAGGAAGTTCAAAGGCCAGCTGCAACAGAGAACTTTTTTTAAAATTTTATTTCAATAATTGTTCAAATACAGTCTTCTGTCTTTTACTCCCGTCCCAGTCTACTCTCCCTCAGTGCTCCCCACCTCCCTCCCATTTCCACCCCCCTTAGTTTTTGTCCATGTGTCCTTTATACTTGTTCCTGTGATCCCTCCCCTCTCCCCAGACAGAGTACTTTTAAAGTCGCCCAGCCGAAGGAGCAGGGGGCCCCGGCAGAGGCGGGCAGGTGCGAAGGAAGGAGAGCACGTGCTGGTGATCACAGGCAGTGAGTGCTGCCTTCCCCACCCCATGTAGCAAGTCCAGCTGGCGGCACTCTGCCTGGCAGTCACCACTGGGTAGGTGGGTGGGCACAGCCGCTGGCCGGAAATGTCACTGGGCTGCCAAGTGGGCTGGCACTGCAGTCTTTCTGTCTCATCCAAGTTAGTTACCGTGTTGGAGAGTGAAAAGCCCCTCACTTACTCCATAGTCCTGCAACGGACAGAGGAAGGCGTGTTCCTGCATCCACAGGTCTCCCTTCTGGAAGGCAGCGTGGGGCCTCGCAGAGGAAGGGGCCCTGGACTCTGAGAGCCCTGTTTCACATCCTGGTGGCGCCATACGTAGTGGCCGAGTGATCTCAGGCAAATCCTTTGACTCCCCGACCCCCTTCTCGTTTGGAATCTGGTAACAATCCCTGCCAGCTTTCAGCCCCCTCCACACACCTGGGTTTAGAATTACAAAGTAAAAAAAACATCTGACGTCTAAGCTTTCTTTCCTTCCTTCTCTTCACAATACAGTGCCTAGGCTGGTGTAGAGAATGGGAAGATCTTCCAACCACAGAGGGGCGACAGGGGAAGTGACCTTTGCAGTTCAGTGGTGTATGCACGAGGGAACAAGAGGGACCCAAAGCAGCCGTGAAGAGGAGTCCCGTGATGCACTCAGAGTTAAGACGAGGAGGCTCTATC
>PVKM010050688.1:0-10653 GCA_004027735.1 Carollia perspicillata
TTCCCGGGTCCACCACACATGACTGTGACCTCGGGCATGCTACTAATCTCTAGTGCTTCAGTTTTCTCATCTGTACGGTAGATACATTTCATAGTATTTCCTACCTCATAGGGTTTTATGAGGATGAAATGGGCGAACAGGGGAAAAGCACTTACAACTGTGTCCAGCACATAGTGAATGCTGCTTGTCACGGCACATGCGTGGTTTTCTCCCCAGCTGTGGACTCTCTGAGGACAGGAACTGGACTTCTCAACTCTGTGCTGGTGATGTGGGATGGGCAGATGGGCCGGCATGGGGCTCTCTTGGCGGTCCTGGCTGCGGCACCCTGAACGTCCCAAATGGGCACACGCTGTGACGATGTTTCTCCCAACGCTGACAAAAGTGCTGCTCGGGGCCAGACCTAGAGCCCGACCCTCCCTAAAGAGGCTCGCAGCTTCGAGGGGCATGACGTGACATGCCCGTGAGAGGAGTCTCACCCCACGGCTAGGGTCTGGCCAGTGTGTCCCACGAGGTCTACACCGCAGGGGTCTGCCAGGCCTGAGCGTGCACAGGAGCAGGTGGGGCCAGGCCCCAGCAGGCACTGGGAGGGAAGGCAAACGAGCCCAGGGCAGCAGCCGACTTGGTGTCTGGGGCCACCCCAAGCAGACAGGAAAAGAAACGGGGTCTGAGGTGCCAGGGGCTGGGGATGGATGGGGTGGACGCCAGAGGCTGGTTTCCTCGCAACATGAAGAAGTATCCATTGTGTAAGGGTTTGCTGGTTGGCTAACTGAGCTACTCCAGAATTTTTCCAACTTTTCTGGTCATGAAAATCTTGATTCCTTATGTGTGGGGAGGGAGCCTGGGGACCTGTATAGCCGACAAGACCCTAGGTAAGTCTCAAAACAGGAGCTTCCCACGCCCTTCCCCCAGGCCTGGGAGGTGCAGCGCCCTCCTGGAATGGGGGTTGACTGTGACCTCCCCTTCCCCAGCACCCTCTGTCCCCTCTGGGTCTCCACTCCACGCACACCCAGCCCAGCTGCAGCCTCAGTCACTCCCGCAACAATCTCCAGCATATTCGTCCGTATTGCAGCCGGGGGAGGCCTCCCAGGGCTGTGGGATAATTTGATATTCAAATCCTGGCAAAGACGGACTTCAAATTGCTGCAAATTAAGCTGATTTTGTCCCTCCGAATGAGGGATTTGTTCCTGTGGATCAACCCTTCCAGGGACTTGATGAGGTCCAGGATTAGAGTGGAGGGGCAGGGAGCAAAGCCTGAGGCTGTGGGCTGGAAGACTCGGGGGCTGGAGGGAGGGGGAGCCTGGGTCCTGTGTGTCTCCCACCGACCCTGAAGTTGGGGGAGCTTCCCAGGGTCTCAAAAATCAGCTCTCCCCACTGATGGCAGGGCCTCGGAGGCCCAGGTGGGCCCAGCTCACTGACCCCGTGCTCCCAGGAGAGCCCAGCCTCTCCTGTTCCCGAAGCTGCTTGTGGACCTTGTCTAATGTTTGCAAGCACCCGTGAACCAGGGCGGTGCTGGTCACCCGTGTCACTGACGAGGCCCCAAGTGGTGAGCAAGGCTCCGCCAGCCAAGGACAGCCTGGACTCCACCACTGCCACCAGCTTGCTGTGTGACCTTGACTGAGCAAGGGGCCTCTCTGAGCCTCCTGGTAAGGGTTATGGACAATACACACACAGTGCCAGGCACATGGCCAGCACTTCACTAAACATCGGCCAAGGTTACTGCCCAAGCCCTGACGCTAGGAGGTGACAAAACAGGCGTTGGAACCTGGGCCTCTCTGGGCCTCTCTGGGCCTCTCTGGGCCCCACAGGAGACATACTCTACCTTCTCCTGGAGGTCTGTGCCTGCTCCCGACTCTACCCCTTCGGGCAGGCCCCCTCCCTGGCAGACCCTCGTCTCCATCTGTTTTGCCAAGGCCTATACTGTATATTGCAGCCATTTCGAATTGCGCCATTAAAGATTTTATGCTGGAGACGTTAAAATTAAAAAGATCTATGTGCAAAAAGTCACAACAAGTTTAATCAACTTGATTTAATAGAAAACAGCAAATGGAATTTATGATGCTCCAAAAGACAAGGGAATTTTTTCCAACAAAAAAAAATAATAAAAAGCACTTTGTGGAAAACAGAGAGTGGAGTCGGGGGGGCATCTGAGAGTTTATCAGAACCTAATCCACGGCAACCGGCCCCAGTCAGGGCTGTGGGCTCACTAATCCCAGCTGCCATTAAAATATTAAAGATAAATCTAATCGTCTCTTTATCCAAAATAAGCGACTTTTGTGTGGGGAGAAAACATCCAACCCTTTGGGAGGAGAATTAGTCCTAATGCATCAAGTGGAATTCGGTCCAGGCTGGGGGAAAATAGGGTTTAGAGGCAAATGAGATGGTAATAGAAGTAAAACCCAGAATAACAAATTAAAAACCCTCATTTACACGAATTAAAAGGGCTCACAATAGGACTGAAAGCCCAGCCCTGCCCTCCTCAGACCCCAGGCCTCCTCCCCCTCCCCTGGGCTCACCCACCCAGCTCACCACCCACCCACTGGGCGGGGAGAGGGCCCATGGCCTGACCCCCTCCTCTCCCCTTATGCCTCACCCCTTCCTGCAGACCCCTCCAAGCCCAAGCTGCGTGACTCAAGCCTCCAACTGAGATGTAGGCGTCTCCTGCAGCACCTGCCCGGGTTCTGGGGTCAGAACTGGGGTTCTCTCTCAAGACTGTCCCTCAGTCCAATGAGGTATTGGCTTTGGCTTTGTCTCTTAAACTCCCCGAGCCCCTGTTTATATCTTGGGGAGATGGGGATAATATTCACCCCCACCTTCCCACAGCCGCTCTCCCAGCCTTGGTTCCATTGCTCAATGCCTTAGCCCCACAGACTCAGAGAAGACGTCAGGACAGCCCTGCTCTGTGCCTGATCCATGGAGACCACTTGATTGCAAGCTCTGGTCAAGCTTCCTCTGAAGCTTCCCCAGGCAGTTTGGCTGCGAAGGGACCCTGGGGAAGTCAGGCCTCTGTCCCTGGGATGGGGGGAAGCTTAGCAATAACTCAGGCAGGGGAGCAGAGATGGGCAGACAACAGCCGTTTTGACCAACTATGCAGGGTCACCCTCTGAGTTGCATGGAAGAGGACCGAGGCTCTGCCCCAGATCTTCAGGCTCTCCCTGGGTTGCCCCGGGGCTGGCCCTGGGGCTCCCCCTTCATGGGGGGACTTCCAGGGCTCTGACACACACAGCTCCCCACACCTGGGAACACCACCCCACCTTCAGGTACAGGTCTGACTCCCCCACGTTAAAAGCATACTCTCTCCCTCAGTGACCGGATATTTATTAAAAGAGATGCGCATACCCTGGCGGGATACATACCCGAGTGGGATAGAGCCCCTCCAGGAGCCACCACAGGTTGACAGGGACAGACAAGTGTGACAAACCCCTTCCTGAGAGCCTGTTTGGAATGCATCAGGGAGAGGGAGAGGGTGAGGACGGGGTCCTGGTGCCCTGGGTGTCCCCCACCCCTGTCCCACTGGTGTCCCCTCCCACCCCAGGAGGGCCGGAATACACCTCTGACCTCCTCCAGCCTTCCTAACAAATCCACTTGAACAGGAAACTCGCGTTGACAGCACTTTATTATGGGATATCAAGTGGAATTGGATTGCGGGGCTAAACCTTTCTCGGGCTGGCTTTTCTGTGCTCAGTCGGCCTCTTCCCCACTGTGCCCACCGCAGTCCCTCCTCCCTCCAGGGAGTGCTGGGAGGGGGGCTCCCACCTCCTTCCTTCAACACCTCCGCTCTCCCCGCCCTTGGACAGACGGGAGGCAACTGGAATGAGCTGGAGGATTTCCGGCTGGTGGCAGTGGGTGACCCTCCCCTCAGGACAACTGAAGGGAACCATAAAGAGGCCTGCTGGGTGGGTGGGGCTTCTTCAGAGGGGCGTTCTGAACCTGCCGTCAGATGGGGAAGTGTTGAGAAGAGACTGGCAAAGGAAAGGATGTTGAAGGGCCCATTGCCGTAAACTATCGTAGGACATGGGGAAGGGCTGGGTTCCCAGGATGACCCACGGTTCTGGGTCAGCAAACAGTAAGGCACCATAACACAGGGCCGTTGCAGGGCTAGAAGTAAATAAAACGTTTGTGAGCACCTACCATGTACCCAGCCCCACGGTGAATGCCAATCCCGCACAGGAGCCGCAGCTCCATTGGAGTTGGCCTCCAGCTGCGGCCTCGGTGGGACCCTAGTGTTGTTGTTTCCCCCCAGCCCTGCAGGGATGCAACTGACACATAACATTGTGTCAGTTTCAGGTGCACAGGTGTTGAGTGGCTATCTTTATAAATTGCAAAACTGTTACCACCAATAGTATTAGCTACCACCTCCATTGCGACAGATGGTCACTTTATGTATTTATATATTTATTTTAGAGATGGGGAGATGGGGGAAGGGAGGGAGAAAGAGAGGGAGAGAAACATTGATGTGAGAGAAACATCAACCAGTTCCTCTCAAATGTGCCCCAGTCAGGGATGGAACCCATAACCAAGGACTGAACCCATAACCAAGGCACGTGCCCTGATTTGGAATTGAATGGGTGACCTGGGATGACACCCAACCAACTGAGCCACACCTGGCAGTCACTATTTCTCCCTATTTCTTTTTTGTGGTGAGAACATTTAAGATCTACTCTCTTTGCAACTTTCTTTTTTTTAAAGATTTTATGTATTTATTTTTAGAAAGAGGGAAAGAGGAGAGAAACATCAGTGTGTGGTTATCCCTTGCGTGGCCCCCACTGGGGACCTGGCCTGCAACCCAGGCATGTGCCCTGACTGGGAATCAAACCAGCGACCCTGTTTCACGGCCTGCACTCAATCCACTGAGCAACACCCTCCAAGGCTCTTTGCAACTTTCAAATACATGATACAGTGTTACTGGTTATAGTCACCCACTGCAGTGGGGGTCACTGGGCGTGGTCAGGTGCTAGGGCCGGGTCATTCGTGCCCAGCTCCTTTCCATAGGCGATCTTGGCTCCTGAGCTCCCTGTGAGACGGGCTGAGACTTTGGCAGGTCTGCACTGTGGTCCTCCTTGTCTTGTCCAGTCCGGCTTCCTCCCCTGTTACCTTTCACAGCTGTTACCCACCCCACAAATAAACCACTTGCACTCCTAACTCTGCCTCAGCTTCTGCTTCCTTGGAGTGCTCGAGCCAACACAGTCTTACTGCCACAAAACCCGATTCACTTGGGGTCACATACTGACAGCCGGATTCACTAGTCGCACTGGGACTCGGTTTCCTCACCTATAATAAGCAGATAACAGAAACGCCCATCTCAGAGGATGTGTGTAAGTAATGAGTAAGAATCCATGTGCGGGGCTGAGCAAAATGCCTGGCACATAGTCAGCACTCGATAAATGTTAACTGAGATTGCCAGGCGTAGTTGTAAATTTCAATAAGTAAATGCTAGCTCTGTATGGATGATATATAGTAAAATACCAAGTCATAGGGTATAAATCTAGGGTAAATCTTAAAGGACTGAAGAGTGAGAAAGGTGGGCAGATGAGTTGCAATTGTGGACAAGTATAAAGTAGAAAAATAATGAAAGCTTGCAAATGAAATGGCTGATATATTCGGAGCCATCATTTGTAACCAGGAAAAAAGAAACCCACCAGAATTCTGTGTAATCCTTCACCATTTTCAAAACACTTTCCTGCATTTTTGTCCCCGAGCACTCTCCCGAAAAGCCCCAACAGTCCCACCGTCCCCATTTTATCAGTAAAGGAACCGAGGAGGCACCAAGAAACTAAAAGCGTCACCCCACAGCACACAAGTCGGTACCGGAGGCAGGACCGGAACCATGTCAGTCCATTCTCTCCCTGGGCAGAGAATGCTGGGCACTGTGAACAAGCACGAAAGAAAACAAAAGAAAAAAAAAAAAAAGAAGCGAGGGGCTTCCCTGTGGCAAAGTCAAGGTCGGAAGTACCCAGACCAGGACAAAAGCTGTTCTAGGGGCACCACTCAAGACACTGGAGGAGGTTCTCTAGATGGGAGGGAAAAGAAGAAGGCCGAGTGAGCATCGCAGTCCCTGAGGTTGGAGGGGAGAGACAGATTCAGGAGATTTCCACCTGTCAGATCTTGGGGTAAAGCAGATCTCTGCTGTGATGGGAAGCCCTTCAGTTTTCCTCCCAGGTCAAAACACTTGATTTCAAATGCTTCTCCAAGGTATCAGTGAGAAATTACTGTGGCCTCTTGTAACAGAAACCAGAGACCAGTGGTTTAAACCCCGGTGGAAGATGGAAATTTATCTTTTTCTACATAAAAAACCTCCATGGCTGATAAGGTGGGCCCAGGTCTTCAAGCACCAAGACTCCTAGTCTTCACTTCATCTCCTAATCTTGGCTTTTGTCTTCGAGGCCACCTTATAGTCCAAAACAGCTGCTGGAGCACTGGCCATTAAATCTGTGCTCCAGACAGGAAGCTGGAGGAAAGGTGGAATGAGCAAAAGGGTGTGTGCTAAATGTCTTAAGACTTCTGCTCACATCTCATTGGCTAGAACTTCATCAAAAGGACCCTCCTAGCTGCAAAGGAGGTTGGGAAATGTAGTCTTTTATATATGCACATCACAACCTCAAATAAAATTAGCATTCATCTCTAAGGAAGCAGGAAATCATGGAAATTGAGTGGGTAACCACCAGTCTCAACCATACTCATAGATCCAAAATTTATAAAGAGATCTTTCTCCAAAGACTTTCTCTTATAACCCCATACTAAACATAGCTCAATTTGGGCTCCAGTTATATTTTTAAGGAAAATTAAGGTTCCCAGGTTGGATTGCTATAGGAAGTAGAGTTATGTGCCATACTCGCATCTTCTAAAAGCTCAGATTCTGGGTTATTCACAACTCTGGTTTGACCAAAAAAGGAACTTACTAAAAAGATGCTGGATAGCTCAGAGACTCTCCAGGAGGTTTGGAGACCAGAATCAATGCCCAAAAGCTCATCACAGTACTGGTCTCGTGAAGAAGCCACTGCATTTACTATCACTTCCACTGGACCCTGCATGCTGGAGCTGCCACCACCAACTCTGGGCAAGAAATTCTGCTGCTTAACCTGTCATCCTGAAGCTTGGTCTTGCTGCAACCACTGCTGCTACCAGAAAAGACTCTCCCATGGTTCTTGCTTCTTGTGTCACTGGCTCCAGATTCAAAGTCCAGGACAGCTACTTCTTGATTGGTGGAGCCCACGTTACATCATCACATTCTAGCTGCAAGAGAAGCATAGAAGGCAAGTGTCTGGTATTTCCAGTTTTGATGCAGAAGTGAGGGCTCTGTCTTCTACTAGGACTCATAAGTTGGGGAATTCTCCCAGATAGGAATCAGGTCCAGATGTTGGACAGTCCACAAAATAATACCTACTATAGGACTTTGTAGATGTTGTTTCATGTAAACCGTACAATTCATTTTATACATGAAACATGAAAGTTCAGAGAAGTGAAGTGACTTGCCCAAGGTCATGCAACTAGTAAGGGCCAAGCTGCCCACCTCAGAGGAGCAATAAGAGAGGATTCTGGAAATTTATTGTTGAGATCAGACCCTGGTGGTGCCTCTGCACCCCCCACCCCCTTCCTTTCCTTGACTGGTTGCAGCATCGTCACGGTTCCCAGCTCTTACCTGCCTCCCGGATCTCTGGCAAAGCTGCCGTCCAGTACTTAGGCCAGTTGCTTCCAGGCCCTTTTGCCTTTGCACCATTCACAACAGCTGAATAGGAGTGGCTGCAGCGGGCTGCTCATCATCGGGACCTGCTTTGATTCTGACCTCCATCTGATAAACAGATGGAGGCTGAACTTTGGGCACAGGGGGAGAGAGAGGCCACAGAGGCCCTTGAGCCAGGCTTCCACAGATCCCACAGGAGAAGCCCTGGACGCGACGTCGGGGCTGCTGGGACTCTGTGTGGAGAACAAAGAAGTGGCCGTCAGAGAGGTTTCTGTGTTTCACACTCTCTGAATGTGAGGAATGGCCCTCTGCTTTGGGAGAGCGCTTGCTGCTTTCACATTTCTTTTATATTAATCCCACATCCATTCTCTTTTCTCCATCTCCGCTAAACCAACCACTGCCGTCGCTGACCTGGCTCACACAGCCACCTCCTGAGTGGCCCTCCTGTTTCACAATGGCCAGCAACTTCCCTTCACCTTAGAGAGACCAGCTGAAGGCCTTGCCCTGGCGGCCAGCCGGAGGACCTCCTCTCAGAGGCTCACCACACCCTCAGCTCCCGACGTAGCCTTCCTCCCCTGCCCCGTTCCTCGGAAACACCTGCCCGGCTCCTCCCCAGGGAGTGGACACTGGCTGGCCCCCTAACCCCGCCCCCTGCCTCAGCCTCCCACGTGGCTGGTTTCTCACCACTCTGGTCTCTCTCTGCCCAAGCGTTGACTCCCCAAAAAGTTTCGTGCTGCACCCCAAAGCAGCCCCTCCCGCAGTCAGTCGACAGCCCCTCACCCTGCTTTCTTTCCCCCTTAACCCTTTGTCCCTCCTAAATCATCTTGCGTGTTGGTTTACTCGCCCGTTGGTTAACTGTCTCCCACAACGAGAATTTAGACTCCATGGAACGGGCTTTGCTTTCTCCGACCTCACAGTATTCCCACCACTAGAACCTGGCTCACAGCTGGTGTTCAGTACACACTTGTCGAAGCTACTTGACTAGGCTGACTTGCCACAGTCCCTGCGGGATAAAACAGCACAAACGCCCTCTCAGGGCATCAGGGCTGTGGTCACTCCCACCACCTGAGCTGCAGGGACACTGAGACACAGCCCGAGACACAGCCCGGAGGCCTGCAGCGAGCTGCTATGGGAGCAAGTCCCCGGAGGCTTGCTGTCTCCCATTGCTCCTGCCCACAGGGGAACACGGGGAGGGGGCGGCGGGGGAAGACGCCAGAACAACACAGGCGGGAAGCTCTTCTTTTCCTCTGAGAGGCTAAGGAAGGGTTAACGCTGAGGGAGGCGGGGCTCTGGTTTTCTGGCAGCTGAGACCTGCTGGCTGGTGTTCTGCTGGGATGAGACCCTGGGGGACCTACAGGTGGCACCAGGAAGGTGACAGGCAGGAGACAAGGCCTCTCCAGGGCTGGCTCGGAGGCAGTGCCAAGAGTCTGTTCCCTCTCTCCCACTCACTTGGGCCTTCTAAGGAAAGTCAGCAGGCTAGAGATTATTCCTTGGACAATCAGGAGAGGGAAACAGGCCCAGGGGGTTGAGGTCGGATGTTTTTAGCAGCCCTGGGTTTGGGGGAGTTGGCAGCTCGCCCTCTGTAGTCCTTTCCTCTCTCCTGTTCTCAGCGGGGCAGGGTGGTAGCTGGAGCATTGCAGGGCCTAATTTGCCGCCCTATTTCCAAGGAGGAGGAGAAAGCAGGACCCTTGGGACTCGCTCAAGAAATTCTCATGAGAATTGCTCAGCAAAATAAAAGACAAGATTCACTTTCAAGGAATAAGCCCCAAATAAACAGGAGCATTAAAAAAAAAGTGAAACACAGTCATGGGTGACAGATGCATAGCGCAACTATTGATTCAAATGAAGCTCCTCCTCGTCCTTGCGTTTTTCACCCCTGCCCGTCCAAAAATGGCTGCCGCCGGCTGGGCAGTGACTCAGGGAGATGGCTAACCGGGGAGAGTGACTTGGCTGCAGTTGACGCTAAAAATGACCAACGCCAAGACCAAGGAGGGAGATGGCACCCTCCCTCATCCCCGGCCTCCCTCCCTGAGCCTTATTTGCAACAAGGGGGACAGAACCCCTGACCTGCAGAGGAGCTGAGTGGATTACGTGCGATAAGGGGCCTGGCACCCATTGGCGACAGTAGTCAGAGCCGTGATGTACTGAGTCCCCAAGCCCAGGCGCCACGCTAAGAGCTTCACAAACATCCCTCCTTCGATCACTGGCCCGGAGTCCATGGAGGCAAGGACTGGATCTGTCTTGCCCCCCCCATATTGCCAGTCGCAAGTGTTCCCCCACACAGTGGCAGTAATAACCGACGCTCACAGGACCCTTATTTGGTACACCCACAGTGTAGCCTATCTACCACTTTCCACGCTGTACATTTCTAATCTTTATGTCAAATTTAAGGGGTAATTACTACCCTTACCACCATTACCACTGTCAAGAAAGTGACGGTGCGGGGAGTCTGAACCCAGACGCTCTGGCTCTACAGTCCGTGCCCTTGACCCCTGTGCTAACTCGGGGGATGCTACAAGTCTGGTGTCAGGCTACTTTATAGGTAAATACATTGAAGCTGAGAGAGCAGTTGAATGGTAGGCTCAAAGGCACAGAGCCGTTAGGTGGCAGTCCCGGGATTGGATCCAGTGTGGCCAAGCTAAACGCCTGTGAAAGGGTGCACTTCACTCCCCCACCCCAGCCCAAGCTCTGGAGCCAGGCTTTTCCTATAGCCTTCCCCCCCGCCCCCCGACCCTCAGAGTCCGAAAATGTCTTGAGCCTGGGACTGGACTAAGCCAGACAGCTGGAGCAGTCACAACGACACCCCGAAGCTCAGAGACAGCCCCAGGCCAGGGGTCTGTAGGGGTGCAGTTCCAAGCGGGGGGCTGGCTGGGGTGCCCGTACCGGCCCTCCTTCCAGCTGGAGCCCCTGGCAAGAGTGCTTCCGAGGGCCTGGGGTTGTCCCACCCCCGACCGCCTTGGGCAGGCTGGGGACGG
>PVKM010050689.1:0-10651 GCA_004027735.1 Carollia perspicillata
CTCCCAGTCTTTCTTCTTTCTTAATGTAGACGGTTATCCCTATAAAGTGCCCTTTTAATACAGCTTTTGCTGCATCCCGTAAGTTTTGGTATAACGAATTTTCATTTTCACTTGTCTCAGTATATTTTTCTATTTCCCTTCTGATTTCTTTGACTTATTAGTTATTCAGGAGTGTGTTGTTAAATTTCTACATATTTCTGAATCTTCCAGCTTTTGTCCTATTATTGATTTCTAGTTTTATACTATTGTGGTAAAAAAAAAGATACTTGTTATGATACCAGTCTTCTTAAATTTAAGACTCGTTTTGTGGCCCAGTGTTGTGGAATTGGCCACGTGCCCTATCGAGTCCCCGCAGCTCTCTCTCTTCCCTTCTTCCTTCAAGTATCACCGTTTATCGTTTTTTCTCTGTTTGCAGGATGTTTCTGATTCTGCAATTCCTCATTTTCACTTCTATGCGCATGCTGCACTTAGGGATTAGATTTTATTAACTGTTTTATTCTCATTACCAGTACTTAGTGTGTGCATAGTAAGTATTTAGAGGAGGAGAAATTGAAAATTTTACGGATATGTGACGACGGCTCCAGCTAGTTTGTCTGCTACATTTACTCATAACTAGGGAAGGCCATTGAATGAAACAGAATGGGTTAAAAACAAAATTCAGCTCCAATTTGGGTTGTGTTGACAATGTAAAGATAGACCGGAACCAGTGAAGGTGACTTGCAACAGGGAGAACTTTTATTGAAACACCACCATAGAGAGAGCCCCCCGCAAAAGTTCCTATTCTAAAAACAGTTTGTCTGAATTCACTGGAAGAAAAGCAGAAAAGTAGTAAGAGGGCCCTTGGGAATCTGGCTTCAGTTTGGTGTTTTAACTGAAGGCCACTCTTTCGGGGTTCAGGAAGGCATCCTCGGTTCGCTCTTCATGCTGTTGACCTTGGTGGACTTCTCTTCCACAGTTTGAACTCTGGATGAGAGAACTTTACCACGAGGATCTATTTCTTCAACAATTGTTTTAACCACAGTGCCTTGAGAGGCATCTAAAGTGACACATGTGAATTGTTAGAATTGATCAAATTCATAAAGGGGAAATAATTAACTCGTCATTTGAATCATGCAAATATAATATTAGCTCGTAATTTGAAGCATACACATATTCGGTAATGCTCAACACTGGTTTTCCTTACCTTTTATCTCATTTCCTGGTCCTTTGTATCCTTTCGATTTAACACAAGAGCTATAAAAATATGGAGAGCTTTTTTAATTAGTTCACTCTGTGTTGTGCTGAGGAAACGGAAAAATATTGATTTAAGGTGGGAGAGCCTTGGGTTCTCCAATAACACTAGAAGGGGTTTAGGTACATGGGATGTAGGCCATACATACTTTGTACTTGATTTCAAAAAATCTTTAATAGCCTTAAAAAAATAGTTCCCTCAATGGAAGCAGTACTTACCCATCTTCTCCATCGATCAGGCGGCAGTAGGTCTCGATCTCCTTCTCCAGGTGGACCTTGATGTCCAGCAGCTGCTCGTACTCCAGCTTCTGGCCCTCGGTCTCGGTTCTGACCTGGTGCAGCTGCTCCTCCAGGGCCCCGATCTGAGCCTGGATCTGGGCCAGCTGCGCGCAGTAGTTGCCTTCCGTCTCGGTCAAGGAGCACTCCAGGGAGTGTTTCTGAGGATCAGTAAGACAGTTGAGTAGGAAATGTCACAGTGTCACTTTAGAGTAAGGCAAAGCTCATAGATATTTAAGAGAGTGATTTGAACAGAGTACAAATAACATTTACCGAAAAGATTCTACTTGTCCAATATTAATCGTTGCCTTGGTTATATGTCGTAGTATTTTTTGAGAATAACCCAGTTGGTGGGGAATGTTGCTCAAGTGCCCAGGAGGACTAGCGAAGATGACATGGTTTCCTCATAGGGCACAGTGTGAGCGTAGCGCCCGCCCCCTGTACAGCCTGTGCTTGTTGAGTCTGACACAGCTTGCCATTTCCCCCCAGAATAAAAGTCCCCCTCAATGTTGCTACTCTGTTTCTAATCACGTGACAGCCTTGTCTCGCGAGGAATGAGCTCTTCTATTAAGAAAATAATCCTGCGGTGAACTGCATATTCTTTCCAGCAGTAGAATGACCCAAAGGAAAGAATGACCTTTTTCCGCTTTCAATCCTTTGATTCATTGGCTTGTGAACCCACATGGAATATGGGGTCTACCCCACAGAGGAATGCTTGCTATGATCTTGCGTGGAATGAAGATGAAAGCATCTCACCCTTTCATCTGCCATAATTTTTACATAAAGTCCTGCTTTTATACATACCCATAACCTTTGTGTTGGTGGATAAATCTGGAGGTTTACGAGCAGTGTGAAACAAGTCTAGACTGGGGAGTGAGGAAATTTGGAGAGAAGTTATGGCTCCTTCGTATCCAACTGTGGGACTCTGGGAAAACGGCCTCACTTCTTTGAATCTCAGGCTCTCCTTTTGGAATTAAAGACCTGAATGGCAGAGGCTGCCCTGCCCAAGCCCCAGGGCGACGGCGGACTCGTGTGGGGGAAAGTGCTGGGCAAGCCCTTACTAAATAAGGTCATTAGTGTCATCAGGCATGTTTGGCTTTGTAGGCAACCTTCACGCCTCTACTCTGCTTCCTGTGTGTGCCACTTAAAAAGGACCTTCTAAGGGCCCGTAATTAAGCGGCCAAAAGGGGTGTGCTGATGGAGAGGCTGGGAGGGGTGCAAGTGTGTTTTTGTATTCCATGGGCTGGTTTCTGATCTTTTGACTTGGGAGAGAAGATTCAGGATAAAAACTTTCTTTTTGGACTATCTCCAAATAACTGTATGTGTTAATTTCTAACGTTTCACAATAATTAGCATTGAAGTGTAATTTTCAGGCAAAGAAGATTCTATAGTGCAAAGTGCAAGTGTGTCTTATTTTGGATAGTAATTAATGGGTAAACATGAGAGTGAGTACTATGGAAGAAAACTCTTCGAATTAAAATAAATTTTTTACTTACTGTTGCTAACAGGGACTGAAGTTCAATCTCCAGGGTTTGAAGAGTACGTTTCATCTCAGTGAGTTCATTTCGAGCTGAGGTGTTGGCGCCAGCATCGTCGGAAATCTGCTGTTGCAGCGTAGCGCTCTGAAACGTCAGGAGTTGTGTTAGGGCCGAGCTTGGTTGCCACGCGGGCCCAGGAAGCGCGCTCGCGCGGCCTCACCTTCTCGTTGAACCAGGCCTCCGCGTCCCGGCGGTTCTGCTCCGCGAGGGCTTCGTACTCGGCCCGCATGTTGTTCAGCAGGACCGTGAGGTCCACCCCGGGCGCCGCGTTCATCTCCACGTTCACGTTGCCCCCCGCGGCGCACTGCAGAGCCTTCATCTCCTGGAAAAATACGTGTTCGTAACCATGTAAGGATCTGAATATTTATAAAGGAGCCAGACAGATGTGATCCATGTGGTGGATCTTTTTAGAAACTTTTTTTTTTCTTTAGGGTTCCTTTCTTTTGAGGGAGATGAGCAGAAACATTGAAAACAACCTAAGCCAGATGGAGAAATTAACAAGTTCCTTCTGGGCATTGATTTCAGACATCACATGTGTCATCTGAAATTCATTTTTGAAAACCGGGAGGAGGTAGATTGTGAAATCGGGGAGACGGAGCACCCACCTCCTCGTGATTCTTCTTGAGGTAAGCCAGCTCCTCGCTCAGAGTTTCCAGCTGGATCTCCAGGTCCGTCCGGCACAGCGTCAACTCGTCCAAGACCCTGCGCAGGCTGTTGATGTCCGCGTCCACGCTCTGATGAAGGGCCTGCTCGTTTTCAAACCTTGGAAAATATTCGAAAGTTTTAGCACGTTCATCACATCACTTTTTAGGCCATCATGAAACTCAGACCAAACTTCGAGGTCAAATTGTTTCAGGGGTGTCCAGCCTTTTGGTGTCTCTGGGCCGCACTGGAAGAAGAGTTGTCTCTGGCCACACGTTAAATACACTGTGACTCGTAATCACCTCCCCCCCCAAAAAAAAATCTCACAATGTTTTAAGGAAATTGACGATATTGTGTTGGGTTGCATTCACAGCCATCCTGGGCTGCGTGCAGCCCGTGGACTGCAGGTGGACACCCTTGGGAATATACTCAAAACTTCAGTTAGATTTCCCAGTATGCAGTGACTTAATTTTTCTGAAGCAAGAGAGTGGAAATAGTCAAAATTCTCTTCCAAACGATCTTGACATTCATTTGTGTCAGCCCCCAAATTTCCTGCATTAAAGCCACAATTCAGCGCGAGTCATTCTAATATACAGTTTGTTAAAATGAACAAATAGAAACGGAGAATTGAGCCAACTTCAAATAGCCTAAATAAAAGAGTGAAATGCTTCGCTGTAACTTTTTGTTAGCTTCTCTTCAGCTCTACTTACTTGAGTCTGAAGTCATCGGCCGTTAGTTTTGCATTATCATTTTGCAGGACAACACTGGCATTGCTTGTAGTTGCAGAAATTATCTGATAAATGGAGGGTAGTGAAGAGTGAGGAAGTGGTTTTTGAAAGTTCAAATTTCCTTGCAAAAAAGGAACCTATGAAATAATAGTAATACTTCTGGCATTCTGTCTCCAATAATGTAATTCTTTTGAAAATGGGAAATTAAAGTGTGGCCTCTTTTATTCTCCACCCCATCCATTAAAGAAAAAAACAACAAACCCAAAACAAAAAAACTTTTTCTATGGAAAAACTTATAGATAGCTGGAGACTGTTGGGCAGATTTTGATATTTTAATATTATTAAAAGCATAAACATGCATGCCTTGTACCAGGTGCCAGATGCGACATGTTCAAAGACTAGAATTTCGATATGAACTATTTTTAGTATTAATAATGAAGGACTGAAAGTCAGAAGCTGAGAGCAAAGCCCAGCTTGCGGTGTGTGACCGCTTAGGCGTTTGCGTGTGTGCCTGTGGCTAAAGACGCTCACCGGTCTTGACCTTCACGGCACTGTGTTTCTTACCTGGTTCTTCAGGTCGTCAATTATTGGGAAGTATCTGCTGTAATCATGATCGAGACCGCGGCAAGAGCCAGGCCCGAATTTCTCATACCACCCTTTGATCTTCTGCTCCAAGTCCGCGTTGGCCTCCTCTAGGGCCCGCACGTTGTCCAGGTAGGAGGCCAAACGGTCATTGAGGTTCTGCATGGTCACCTTCTCATTGCCGGAGAGGAGTCCGTGTTCATTCCCAGCGAAGGCCCCGCAGAAGGCACTCCCCCCACCAAGCCCTGCCCCATAGCCTCCCGCAGAGGAGTTGCCCCCAAAGGCACAAGAAAAGCCAGTTCCAGCGCCCGGCACACCGCATGTGTTTCCAGCCCCGAAGCCAGCCCCGCCACCAGACAACCGCACAGAGCCCACGCCCCCGCAGGAGCCCAGGCGTCTGGATGCAGAAGAGAAGCGCACAGACATGGTGTTCGGACAGGAGAGCTGCGCCTGGAAGGAAGCTCTGGTAGCGAATGTCCTGCCCAGACAGTCCAGTGCGTCTTTATATACACATTCTCAGGGTGTCTCTCCTTGAACCCTGCTACCCATAGCCAGCTCATCGTGAGTTATTCATAATTGGGTGATTTTTTTTAATGAATGACTTTACCCTGCTGTGTCCATTTCTGTAGGTGGATAGTTACCTTGGGGTTATCTGTTATCTCTGAAATGGGACAGGGAGGAGTATTATCAAGATTATTATAGTGGGTGCATTTCAAATGCAGTATGAGTAAGGCTTCCTGTCTTCCAGGCGTCAGGAGTATAAAATTCTTGTAAGAATAAAAACGTGTGATAGACCAACTTCTCTTTCTTTTGATTCAAACAACAACACTGTATTTTCTACCAGCAAGTGAGTTATCGTAGTTATGGTTCTCTCTGGATAATATGATTTTTCTTTCAGATATATTGAAAATAAATTTAAGACCATGGCCTCACGGTACCAGAGGAAGGAGGCCAGGTCTTCAATGAGAACTAAAGAATTAAACGGACTCTTCTTTGATCCCCATCCCTCCTGAGTTACCATTTCATCTCTACTGGTTTCTGTCTGAACTCTGTTGCTAACTCGGTTAAGTGAAGGCATTGGTTAACCTGTCTGGGCCTCAGTTTCTACTTCTGTGACGTGAACTAGACTATGGCCTGTGTGTTCTCTTCTATTTCTAGATGTCTTGGGTTTTTACATTTCTTCCTTGCATTATTTCTAGGAAAACTTCTGCGTTCACTTCCTCCATTGTTCACGTCCCACTCACTCCTGAATTTTGGTCCCACCACTGTATGAAATTAATGTCTCAAGGATTGCTAATTACTCCCCATCTCTAGCCAGTCATCGTTCCTCACATTTGTTCTCCTACGCCCTCGTGGACACATTTGATACTGAGCACCCCAGTTTTACTGGGGTTTGAACAGTTGCTTTCTGAATTTACTCAGTTTTACTGGGGTTTGAACAGTTGCTTTCTGAGTCTGAATGATTGCTTTCTGAGTTTACCCGGTTGTACTGAGTTTGAACGGCTGCTCTCTGAGAATACTTCTGTATCTCGCTTTGCTCCTCCTCTTTCTTCCGTTCACAGTTTCTTGCTCTGAAACTTGCCACGCCTACAGTTCTGCACCTGGCGCCCCTGTTTGGCACACACTCTCCCTGGGTGATCTCACCCCTCCTTGGCTCCATGCGAACGTTCTAAATACAGGCCTTGCGCACTGGCCTCTTGCCCTTTCGGGGCCCACACTTTATTCCCCCCTCCAGACATTTCCACTTGGATGCTCTGCTGTGACTTCCAACTGAACACGCAATTACCTAGGCATCAAAATTCGACCTTTTGCATCTTTCTCCATTAGCTGCTGGTGAAATGACCTTGAGTCATGCTTAAGATCACTAAGAAATCTCTAACTGCTGTTATTTCCTACCAGCTTCCCTCCAGGAACTCAGTAGGTCCCCTTGAGTCTCCTGCAGTGTCTCTAGAAGCATTTTTCTCGTCCATTTTCCTTGTCACTATCATTTTCTTTCTGCTCGCTTAGTAGGACCTTAATTGGATTTCCTGCTTCTTTCCCCATGGTCATTAAGTGGGTAGGTGCCAAGGCATTATTCCTGAAGTACAACACCAGTCATGAAAGAAGTTGGCCCCTTGAGTCAGATATATCCTCATTCATACCCCTGTTCTGCCATTTTCTAGCTGTGGGACCAATGCAAAGTACATTCATTCTGAGCCTTGGTTTTTCATGTCTTTTTTTTTATCCTCCCATTGGTTTTAGAGAGAGACAAAGGGAGGGAGAAAGAGAGGGAGAGAAACATCGATGTGAGAACAAAACATCAGTTGGTTGCCTCCTGCATGCACCCCAGGGACTGAATTTGCCACTCAGGCATGTGCCCTGACTGGGAATCAAACCTGCTACCTTTTGGTTTACAAAATGATGCTCTCACCAAATGAGCCACACCACCAGGGTGGTTTTTCATGTTTAAGATGGAGATATCAATACTTGTACATTGGGAGGCTATTAAAAATAGTAGTTTAAATATGTAAAGCAACTATGCTTTTCAGTAATATGTAGTCACTAAGTATTTCTTCCCTTCCTCCACTCTCCTCCAATTTAAAATCCATCGATGATAGGTTAGATGAAGCTCCTTTGCCTGAAATTCAAGACTCTTCTTTTTTTTTAAAGAATTTATTTATTTATTTTTAGAGAGAAGGGAGGAGAAGAGAAAGAGGGGGAGAGAAACATCAATGTGTGGTTGCCTCAGGCTGCAACCCAGGCATGTGTCCTGACTGGGAATTGAACCGGCAACCCTTTGGTTCGTAGGCCGGCACCCAACCCACTGAGCCACACCAGCAGAGCTTAACACTCTTCTTGGTGTCGTTTCTATTTAACTTACTTGTCCATTCTTTTATTTTACTACTTTCCTTCCCTCCCTTTTGCCTTTGTTCATGTCTCCATTTGAGATTATTTAAAATCTTTGCCAAGAATGACTGACATCACTTTCAATTATATAGATTGAAAATGAAATTGCTAAAAATGAAAATTTCATGACCTAATAAATGAATTTGCAGAAAAGCCAGAAAAATCTGTTGTTTAATCAGGAAATCACATTAATAAAGCATTATTATTTATTGTATTACATAAAATTACCACATAAAAATGTTATTTTTTTGCAATTTGTAAGTTAATGTTATTATATACGTATAGCTATTACATGTATTGTATATTCTAAGTAATAAAATATTTTAAAGGAAAAATGCAGAAGAGGAAAAAAACTATATTTAAGTGCCTTTAATGGACATTTTTCTTGATTTTTGAACAAGAGACTCCACTTTTTCATTTTTGCTTTGAGCCCTGCAAATTATATCACTGGCTTTGTGCGTTGTACGTTTGGAAAGTTATTTCCCTGTGAATTTCTAGTAGTTGCTTCATTTGATGACTTTTGGCTCAAAATGTTGTAAATATCCCATCCGTTGTCACTTCTTTGAACTCCCGTGAGACCGCTGGGCTGTTGGGTAGAATTCCTGCCCTCCCTGGAGCTTCTCTTTAGACTCAGGCCGTATACGAGAGAAATAAGGAGCAGTGCTCTCCCTTTAGTTAGGGAATTGCATATGTGTCGGATAGCCCCGCCACACATTTCGATCCTGAAACACAAAGACACCAGAGCCGTAACAGTCCTCAGTGTCCTGAGATTTTAAGTTCTAGAGCAGGTGGTGGTGGTTCGAGTCTGGTTTGCCACCTGATTTTGCACAACCCATAAGCTAGGAATGGTTTTACATTTTTAAGTGGTTGGGAAAAATCAAGAGAAAAGCAACATTTTATGACATGTCACAATTTTTTTCAGTTCAAACTTGTGTCCATAAATAAAATGTTATTGGAACCCAGTCATGCTCGCTTGTTTATCTGTGCTCCATGGCTGCTTCCGCTATGATGGTTGAGTGGTTGAAATAGAGACATTATGGCCTCCATAGCTTGAAATATTTACTGTCTGGGCCTTGACAAAAAAAAAGTTTGCCAATCTTTGCTCTAGAAAAAAAAATCATCAACACGAGGCTCAGTGCTGTGCATCTTTCTAGAGCTAACCCTGATTAGGGGGGATGGTGCTCTGGGCAGCATCTAGATCTCCGGGAGAATTTGAGATAGGGTCATTTGTAAAAACACCAGAAATGCGCCACCTAGAGGTAGACTTTTCAAGCACAGGAGAATTTCTGAAATTTTCCAGATTATTTGCCCAAGCAAGAGTGGTGAAACTTGAAGATTATGCCTGCTGAATGTTTAATACTTAAACGTCACGTGGCATTGAACTATCCTTCAAAATTAAAATATATTCCATAAATGTTTCCCTGGGAATCATACATGAAAAATAAATCGCAAGTAATTATTTATTAGTCATGAGTGAATGGAAATAAGTGTACATCAACTTTTTTATTTATTTGAAAATAAACACCCTTCTTCCTATAAAAGGTAACTAAGAAAACAGGTTTTTTCCCTAAGGAACTTATCTTTAGGAGTGGAAAATATTTTTATTATCTCCTTGATATTTAGAATCATGCAGTTGTGCAGGGTCCTTCCCCAAGTTATTCTCTTCTCAGAAAGGACGGCTAGAAGGAAAACCTTTGTTCCGTCTTGCCACTGGTCACTTTAGATGCCTTTTCTTCAATGGACTGAATCCTTGAGGAAAGGACTTTACCACGTTGATCGATCTCTTCAACCACCGTCTTCACCAGTGTCGTTTTGGATAAATCTAGAAGTAGAACGTGAGTGAATACACGGAGTCACCGTAAAAGATTACATAACAAACATTTCAACTGCTGCTTGCATATAGTACATTATGTGCATTTTTGGAGAGGGAGTAAGTACAGATTTATAATAATAGCTCGGAACAGTTTTATTAAAATAATATTTTACGTTCCAAGCTAAGCACTTCAGTTAAAATTGCTGAACTACCATTTGCTGCCACAGTGTGTGATTGCCTTTTGCTGCAATAGAAATAGCTAGATTTTTATTACCTTTGGATGAATTCCCTGAGCTTCCTGATGGGAAGCCTTTTGATTTGGAGCAGGAGCTGTAAAAAACAAACACACAAACCCAGTTTATTTTTTAAAATATTTTTGTTCATCACGTGAGAAATATTTATCGAATTGGTAGGTGAACATGAACTCAAGTGAACTTTGTATGCCGAAGACAGATGTTAGTTTTTTCTATAAAGGAAAGTCGAATTTTGGGGGGGCAGGAGCTGAAAGGAATGAAATGTCATCTAAAGAGAGGATACACCTTGTTTCCATTTGATTTTTAAACTCACACATTTAAAACTCAGGGTGGATCTATATCTTGTCTGTCTGTCTGTCTGTCTGTCTCTCTCCTGGGGGTCTGTGCAGAGAACATTTATTTCAGGGCAGCGGGAATGAGCTGAAAGACGGATAAAACCCAGAGGGGGACGTTGGGAGATTCTGGAAACCCACAGTGACTGACACGGCTGATAAATGAGGGCGTCTGCAGATGAGGAAGAGGCTGTGGTGTACGATATGGGGAAGACAAGGCTGCAGAGGCAAGAGCCGAACATGCCGTCCTGCCTCGGGAATAAAGAAGAAAAGGCTTGGAGGCAGGGAAGGTGAACGGACGATGCGCGGTTGCGGTTTCAGGCAGATAAAACCGGAGTTTCACACAGTGCTACTTACTTTCCATCTCCAT